>WJFB01001586.1:0-29004 GCA_009870185.1 Pygmarrhopalites habei | reverse complement strand
TCTCCTGTTGTGACAGAGGACTCGCAAAGGTCGATTTTATTGCGTTTTGAGCGACGATACTGTTGGACGGTTTAAGCTCCCTTAAAACGTAAAACGCGAGCTGCAGTCTGAATGCCCCTTAAGAAACACCATAGGCTTTTCCCCATTATCATGTAATGTGTGTTGTACATGTATAGTTTGTAATACATTCTCAAAAACATATCCATCTCGACTCACAGTTCTGACGCGACTCTGGCCGTATCTTTGTATTCTGTATAATGTGTGTGTGTGTGTGTCTACTTGGTGCTTGCCTCTTTGACTTGTTTCTCAGGAAAAATCTGCTGCACGTGCATACTGCACCGCATCTTACACCACTCTCATGAAATTCAAGTACCCTCCTCCCCCTCCTCTTCTTCTTTCCTAGTCTGTCCACATGCATCAAAATCTTTATCCTTAAACTCTCTCTCCCTCTCTTTTCTATACTAAAACGTATATCTGTATTAGCCTGACTGGTTGGCTGATGTGATTTTTAAGACGTTTTAAAAAATATCCAATTTTTTTACACACAGAGACAAGCTCGTAAAGTGGAGAAATTTTAATATGAAATTTAATATTGAACCACCAAATTGCAAATTGAGAGTCCTACTTTTGTTACTTGTATTAGCCAAAAAAAATTCTTTCTTTTTTCTGACGTGTGATTTGATACACTTAAGAATGATTTTTTACGTACGTGTGTACCCGAAATTTACGTCTGTATTGAAGTAGGTACTTGAATAATAAATAGGTGATGGATGATTTGTGACTGTTTAGTATTTTAGTACGAAAAAATTGTCACTCTCAAATTTTTTAATGGAGATGAAATATTATATGATGAAGTACGTCACTGCTTTACACATTTTAAGCGATCGTTTTTTTCTGGAGTTTATTATTTTGAGGTGAGATTTTGAATACGATAATACTATTTAGAAATTACATGATTTTTTGTGATGACGGTGAATCGTGCTGTGTACGATTGTGTCGATGAAGAATTAAATTGTATTTTTTAGGAAAATGAAATTATATTAAAATGAGGAAGGAAAGACGAAGGGAAAAACGTTGTTCTTTTGAATGTTGTTAATGGTGCCTTTAGTGCCTAAAGCCCTTCAAGATCTTTTCTTTTCTTGTGTTGTTTGTTGCTGTTTGATATGTCGCCTTCAGTTATCAGATGTGGATTTGGATTTGGATGGATGGGGAGGTTGCAGGTGTGCTCTATTGATATGATCCATGGGTTTGCTTCCACATCAAAAAGACTACACAAACTATCAGACACACACACACACACTATATAGTATAGCAGGGAAAAAGATTCAGTAATAATACTACTTAAGAATAGTTTTCCTTTGCTCCGACGATTTTTCCAGGGAGTCCAATTCCTCCGTATGTATATCTCTCTCTCACATGTGCACTGCACACACACACACACAATACTACGTATTTCTCACATCAATTCCCTCTAATTTATTACAGTATAGAAAGATTGGAGGTACATTTCCCTACGTGGATTACATGTGATTGGACACGTTAATGAAGTGAGTATCTCTATTCAATTCCTTGATCAAAATAATATCTTGCTATACTCCTGTGTGTGTCAGAGAGAATCCAATATAGACTACACACACACACACCACAACCACACACTTCCCTTTAATATCATTAGGGAGACGAGGATCTTTTTTGAGGATGATTATTTTGAAAGGACAAGTGCAACCAGAGAGAAGAGAGAGAGTGTGTGTGTGAAGTGTAAAGCTCCTCTTTCCCTTCTTCACTTGTCCGTATCTTCCAAAGAGAGTACAGACACACACTGTATTGAGCTATATTTTATTATAGTCTAATCATCCCAGTCTCTATCTTCTTACTTTGTGTGTGT
This sequence comes from Pygmarrhopalites habei, assembly GCA_009870185.1. NCBI lineage: Eukaryota > Metazoa > Arthropoda > Collembola > Symphypleona > Arrhopalitidae > Pygmarrhopalites > Pygmarrhopalites habei. Next base: position 27,119 of record WJFB01001586.1, on the reverse strand, counting down.
GTGTACTTGTTACTGATGCTCAGACTTGTGCAGGTGGCTGGTTGGTCTTTTCTTCTTCCTCCTCTGGCAGCTAAATCTACTTTTGATTGCCCAATACAATTTTCTATTCTTCCTTCACCTCCTTCTCCATTTCAGTTGTTCAATAAAAATTTTCACAATACAATACTCCCATCATCATCACAGTTCATCTTTTTTTACAAGCCCTGACCGCCATCATTACACTTAATTTCATTTAAAAGCCTCCCCTCCTCCTCCTCTCCACTCTTTAAATTCATTGAATAGAGAGATGAGAATGTGTCTTTACATTCTTGATCATTAATTAAACAGTCATAAATTCCAGAAGGAAAGAAAAAAGTTTGAATTTTTTGGCGGGGAAAGAAGTGTTAAATGATGATGATACTAATTGAGGCGGATGTGACTAACACAACGACCGTTTTGTTGGTCCATGATGATGATGACAATTCCTCTTAAATTTGAGTGTAAATGAGACTTCCCATGTTTTAAAAATGGAGAACAGGGGACAGTTAAAGAGGGTAATAGATTCTCAAAAGTGACTCTCAAAAGTGGGGTCGTTGGACAGATGAGCGGAGAGTGGCCAGTAGGGACGGACGATTAAGTTTCCCGGATTCTTTCAGGCTTTAACTTGAGTGGAGATGTGTGAGTGTGTGTGTGTCCCCGGATGGAGAGTGGAGACAGGAAGATTGGGAATGTTAATTGAAGCCAAATTTGATGGGGAGAATGAGCCGCTTTGTTCAAATAATTATGAAAAAGATAGACACATATATTGTGAGAGAAAGAAGAGAGGAAGAACAAGTTGACCACTTATGAGGGAGCTCAAGTGAGCATAAATGGATTCAAATGACGATTTGTGTCTTGTCAACATCATGAATTTCTGTTAGCTGTTAATGTACTGACGATGAGTGGAGTTGGAGTGGTGGCAACGGAAGCATCTCTTTTTGGGCATGTGGAATGATCTGGATGGTTGATAAAGCTCTTCAGGAAAAAGACCATAAAGGAGCACATGTTGTCTGTCCCACTACAAACTTCTACGTACTGTGTACTGTGCATGTGTATGTGTGTAAAGTGATCGTATAAGTAGAGGAAAAAGAAGAAGAAAGTCATTGTACGGTTTAGAAGCAAAGTGTCTCAAGTCAAAAATGTTGGAGGGATAATTTGACACAGATTCTTCTTCTTCTCCATCATCTTTTTACGCGGATAGAGCAGGATAGTGGCTACTTCACACTCTCTCCCTCCCTCCACACACACACACTCTGAAGCTACTTAGTAAGTGTGCACACCAGAGATTTCACAACCAGGCACACACACATAGACAGGGTGAACCCCAAAAAGATTCTAATGAATGACATGAAAAGGGAGCAGGCACAACATGAATACTTGACTGTAGTTTCTTAAAGTGTTAACCATTAGGCGGCCTTTAATGTATGGGGAACCAAACCAGCCTCAAAAAACACACACGTATACAAGTACTTCTGGTCATCTTCTCCTAGCACTCCTTCATGTGTGCGTGTGTGTGTGGGAAGCGTATATCCAGCTTCCGCTTTTCCTATATCTGGAAGAGAGAGAGAAATGAAGCAACAGGTTTTCCATAAAGGAATCCAGATTGAGATTTCAGTGCTGAAATATGATTTTCAACCTTTCACCCTCCATTTCCATAATAATTGTACTGTGTACATCCGAAAATCCTTGAGAACTCCGTATCTATATTTATAAAGGAATGTACATACATTAAAAAATTTCATTTTGGATGATCAACAGACTCTCTCAAACCATTTAATAAACTTTGCACTTTTCAAATTTTTTACTCTCTTTTTGCAGAGCCTTTGACCTCTCCCTCTGTTTTTTCCGTTTCTCTCTCTCTCTCTGCTCGTGATTTTACACTTGCTGGTGTAAATTTTTGGGGAAACTGTACAAGTGTGGGTTGTAGGTCATAATCAGATAAATCCGTCGTCACATTTCTCCATTAGTTAATACACATGGGGAAGGAGATATAGAGAGGAGGAGGGTGGACCGTTGAGGAGTATAGAGTCGAAGATTGTTGAAGGTATGGAAGACGTAGAGAGAGTTGGGAGGAAGGGTCGAGGGTATTTAAAGTGGCTTTGTGTGTGTGTGTGTGTACCCCTGCTATGCTGGGCTATGTTGAGCTGTCCATTGGATCGTCGGGCGACTGGCGCCGGCCGGACCGACTTGCACCTGGGAAGAATAGGACGAGAGAACAAGTGTAGGTAATCGTGGGCGGTCACAGAACTTGACAAATATTTTCACATTTCATGAACCATCTTCTCTCCCTCTCCTCCTCCCTTCCATGATTTACACTACACTCTCACGTCGACTCTCCACATTCTGATAGTCTCCTCTTTTACATTTAGGGAGGGGAGTCAATCCGACTATCCCTTATTTTCCAAATGTATATTATACACTTCAACAAATAACTGTGAATTCAACTTCCATTCTTTTGGAGAAATTGATATTTATGACAACATGAGATGTTTATCGAAGGCTGAATAAAATAGAACTACAAATATTCAACCAATCTTTCAACCTGAATTTTAACCATCAGACTTTCTCTTAATAGAATTCAAGTTTTGTGTGTTACAAACGTTGACCTATGAATTTAATTGGATTGATCTAGACTAGAATATTTCATTTAAAATAATCCTGGACAATAGTCATGATAAATTGAGAGGAGGATTTCGAGGGAATTTTCATGGTGTTTTTCAATTTTCGTCGCTGTGGATTTTCAAATAAAAGAGGATCGAGTCGCGGTCTGCACCTTGTGTCATTGTCCACCTTTGACATGGGCACAACAAACCCAGCAGACACACACACACACATCCACACAATGAACCTTATAAAAGTAATGTGTGTGTGCCCATCTCACTCTATCATCATCTTATATACGAAAATTGTATGTATTGTACTTCAAAATTGTACCTCTTCTTCTTCTTCTCCTTGACTTGTTGAGGAACAAGAAAGACACACAAGTACACATTTCTCTTCAAGTCTTGGCTGGGTGATAAAGGGGAGAAAAGGTATGGGTCAATGTTTGAGAGGACCAAGAATGAGGAACGTTCCACCCTCATAATTGTCGAACAAAAAAGACATTTTCAAACTCATAAATTGTCTCCATACAAGATATTCACTCACTCGTCTCTCTCTCTCTCTCTCTCTCACACAAACACACACAAAAGAATAAGATAGTGGAAGCAAGAAAGGGTAAATGCCAATTACCCTTTTTACCTCCATTTAATGCCTTTTCAAATTTTCACTCTCCGTCTCCGTCTGAGCACTTTAACGGCACTTTTAGTGTCTTTCACTCTTTCTTTTTCTTCATCTTCCTTCTCACAATTCAAAACGTATTACAGTCTAAATGCTACTTCAAATGACACTTTGTAAAGTGGAGTATCCAATCTTGTACCCCTTTCAAACCTCAATTAACACACATGCACACCCTTAACCTCAATAACTCTCACTTTTAATTCCCTGCTTGATTACACGCCAGATAAATTTGATGTCATCGAAATCCTTCCATAAAATGCAGTACTAGCAATTGAAATTTTAAATCGTTTACAACAATCTAATAATTAAAAGGATATTTTTGTATAAAATCAATTATTCAACTTAAAACAACGAAATTTCATTTACTAAAACGAGATTTAAACAGATTTTTAAACAAAAGTCTGCAGGATTTAACCCACATTTAAAGATCGGAATTCGGACGACAGCCGCACCTGCCCTGCCCTTCGTCAGGATCACAATCAAGGACAAAGTAGTTTGGTAATTGGATACTTTTTTTGACACAGTACTTACAATTAAGGGGACCTCCCTTATACATATTCCTAGTTCTCCTCCTTCCCTTTGAATAGTTTCTGTAGGAAAACATGATTAAATACATTATAAGTAATTATGCTCTTCTTCTCCGCAATAATGAATGAAAAGTCTGAGCCGCCGCCGACTGGTTTCCTTGGTTCCCAGTTTTCTCCACTGGTAAAAAGACGAGGATGAGTAACAATGTACATCCAGTAGAGGAAGAAAGAGGAGGAGAAGGAGGAGAAGGACGTGTCTTGGCAGGTGGATTCCCACGGTAAAAATTTCATCAAGTTTTCCATCCACCATCACATCACATCGTCATTCACCTTTTCATTCTAGTCTTGGGAATTCCTGTTCAATCCCTCATTATTATTATTCTGAGTGCTCAAACGAGTCTCACAAATTGTCACAAATTGATCCAACAATCTACACACACACACTGACAAGGAATGTGTGGTATAATGAGAAAAGATGTTTTTTCTTTTAAATTATTACCAAAAAAAGATGTCATATCATTATGATGGGTTAAGAAATGGCATACGGACACCTGTGCACGGGTCAAAGATATGAAGATGTTAGAAGCAAAAGGGGACATCTTCCAAATTCCCCTGCGTACGTATTTCTAAGGTGTGTGTGCTGCAGCGGAGAGTTCTATACCTAAGCAGGGGCACATGGAAGATGTCCCCTTTTGCTTCTAAGGTCTTGATATATCCCTTCAAAAAATGCAATGATGCTACTCGATGACCTCGTACGACAACCGGACATTTCGTCTAGACTGGCAATATACTCCCAACTGGGCAATGGACATATATCTTCCCGAACTGTGTGCACCATTTTCCGTTTTCGACGAACCACTATTGAGTCACTAACAAATAAAAAATGCAACAATATCAAATTATATTATTTATAATAACAAAGCATACAAGAATTTATAGCAATACCAATAATTTTAAATTAAAATTCTTACTTTCCCTTAAAAATATGATTCTTACCCGTTTCCTTCCTTACACCCTTCAGTTCCTTATGCAGCAAAATAATAATCAGTACCGCAATGACATAAATACAACCACGTTACAAAATAAGACTTAAACTGAATTCTAAATCACAACATTCCACAAAAAATGTTTTAATCTACGAAGGTAAAAATGTGTATATACTAAAAGATGACCTTGTCTTTTTTCCTCTTTGACATCTTACAACTATTGTGACGGAGACGACGGGGAAAAAGAGTTAATGAACCCCCTAACACAGCACAGCTTGTTAAGGAGACGAGGGAGTTTTGTGTAAAATGTAAAATAAAATTTTTTGATATTCTCGAATTTGTGCAAGTGTTCATTTAATTCAAGTTGAGTGGCTTTTAAAGCAAATTCTTGATTTTGCAATGACAAAAAGCAAAAACTTGTTTTCACCAGGAATGTGATATTAAATTAACATTTGTTAATTGTATTAAAAGTCTCAAGCTTCCTCATTTGTACTTGACGTGTGTTTGTGAGATAGAAAGAGAGGGAGAGAAAATAAGGGGAAGTTCATGACATGACTTTTCTTTGTAATTTTCAACAATTTTTTTGCAAAAAAAATTTGATGCGACCAACTAGAAAAGTCAACTATTCCTCTTATGGACAAAAGCATTAACAGTGTGTGTATGTGTGTGTGTGGAAATGTAGTAAATGAACAAATGTGGATTAAAGAAGCTGTAAAAATTAAATAAAAATTAGTTCAAATGTCTGTGCAATTTTTTCTTTCCACTCACACTCACAAATATGTCCATCCGTCCATACTTTCTCAGGGAGAAAAAATTTGAGAAGAGAGAGACACACACACACACACACACAGAATGATGATTAACTAAAGAAGGAGAAACAAGTTAGGGAGTAAGTAGTGGGCTGTTGGATCATAAAAGAGAAGAGACGGAGAGAGAAAGAAAAAAAATGGTGGATGACTATCAATCAATAATTTTTGCATGTCATGCCCAAGTTTCGTCTCTTCATTATCTCTTTGACTTGAGCATCTCTCTCTCTCTCTCTCTTTGGGACGTGTGGGGAGAGAGATGACATAATGGAATGGAGGGCAATGAAAATCTAGACCTGTAGTTAATAAATTGTGAAAAAAAAGAATTACTTTTGTAAGGATTACGCATCTTCTTCTTCCTCCTCTTCTCTGATACTCATCTGTCCATCTCCGCCTCTTCTATACTAGAACATATCTCTAGATCTCTCTCTTTCAAAGTAAATACTATGTACAATAGATTTAAAAGACAAATATGTCTATAATTTTTTTACATCCATTTTAATTTTTACAAATGAAAAAAAAATCTTCACAAATCCCCTCCTCCTTCTCTCCACTCCTCTCCCTCTTTCCATGAATAATGGATTCCCATGTCAAATTAAAGGAAGAAGATGAAAAACAGCAATACAATACAATACACACAAGGAAAATTCAAAAGTGTACAGGTATGTAGTATCCTGTAACGTACTAGGAGTGAACAGATAAACGAGTCATGGAAAAAAAGTTCATGTTGGACAAGTTGGGAGCAGGTGGATTGTGCCACCTCTTATCTCCTCAATGGAGAAAATCAGAATAAAAAAAGTTTTCCTCTCTATACATATAAATATAAAAGTATTAATCGTATTTTCCAATAATATAGTTCGACCGTACTGTGTGTGTCCATTGCTTTGATTTGACTCTATCTATTTTTGAAGTATTTAAATAACTATTTAATAATCCCGATAAAAGAACATTTAGCCGGCTGTTCCTCCTCCTCTTGTTCCTCTCTCATCGTGAAGGTTGTGTGAGCAAAGTTCCATTCAATAAAAATTTTTAGAGCATCTCTCTATTCCATTACTATTAATAACACACACGCAGAGACAAAGTTTGGGTTGTGTATATGTCAACAAGAAGATTAATTGATTAATATGTACGTGTTTGATACCGATGCCTTCAGCTGTAGTGATTTGATCCTCTTCTGTCAAATGTTAACCGAAAATCAAATTAATTTGTGAAGGCTCTACTCTGCGGATTTTTAGTGTGTTCTACTTTTTCATTGCAGGATCTCTTTGCTTCATATTTCTGGAAGTCTTTACAGCACAAAAATGCAGATGAATAATGGATGAATCAGGATGTAGAAATGTTTTGCTCACACTCCAAGGACGTTCATCGTCATCATCATTTCCCTCAAGAATTGAAGATCCTAATTAGCTAAAGTCCAAGCTGCAAGCACACAAAATATTTATAATTGGTAACAAAATAATAATAAATAATTTTATGACGGTAGTCCCACGAATTTATTCAAGAAAACAGAAGACGGTAGGAAATGCTAAAATTAGTAGTCTCTCTCTCTCCTTTTACAGTGACACAGGTGCTCTGACAAAAGGAGCTCACTCCCTATCATCTCATCACACACACACACATTTTTAGTGACTAGTACACACTGTACATGACTATCATCAATCACGTAATCAAAGTGACTGTGTACCGTCATCTCATCGTCTGCAAACAATATTCACAAAGTAATGGAATGAAGGGTGGAAGGGGGGAAGGAGAGGAAAAATAAAGTACTAGGATGACTACTTGCTTGTACCAAGCCCAATTTTATGCAATATTTCGTGATTGTTATTGATGCAGGTGTTCGTTCTTTCAGTTCTCCTCCTATCGGCCTCTTGTACTTTATGTCCACAATCCTTCTCCTCTCCTCCTCTCATTCTTGTTATGTCACTGTGTACTGTGTGTGTGTCAATGAGAGTCCAATATTCATTCAACCGTTCGTTCCTCAGCACCAAACCAAATCCCCCCACAGAGTACACAGACACACATCACATAGGCAGAGGCAGAGAGAGGCTGAGAGAGACACCTGATTGCAAATATTTTTGCACTCTACCTACTGCCGCTCTCTTCCTCCCTGCTTGTACTCGAGAGGAGGCAGAGAGGCAGAGAGACGTGAATGACAGTCCTCGGAAAAAAATCCTTTTTTGTTTGTTTTTTTCGAGTCCTTCGCTCTTCACTTGCACCTGTAAGGGAGACGCACTACATAGCTTCAGATTACAACTGCAATCCTCTGAACAACAAATATACATATATCTTTCTCTCTTCTAGCGTACATATTATTTGTGTATGTTTCTGTTCAGATATGATATTCTGTTTCATCACCACCTTTTCCCTATTGTCACGAGGATTAGCATTAGAATGTGGAATCACACACACACACGGAGAGAGATAGGCTGAGAGTACATTTGCACCCCATATATCTTTGTATGGGGAATGGACAGGATACATTGTAGATATGGACAGTTTAGATGAACTTGTTAAAGCTTCTTGAGCCTTTAATTTCCCTGATAAATACACACACACACACAAAGAGATGAGATTTTCATCCATCCCGTTCACTCTGTCTGACCAGGTGCATCCACTTGAGTTTTCCATTTTATGACTTGATATGCCCTCGCCATTTGTCAATAGGATGATGATGAGGTGACGACTACATTATTTTGGATGAGAGGACAAGCGAGAGACGAGTCATCGGATTGGGGCTCAGGAAATGTGAGGATGATGTGAGAATCAAAGAAAACAAGTCAGTCAAACAGAGAGAGAGACACACAAGCAAAAAAGGACAGCGTGTGTGTGTGTGTGTAGAAATGTCAAATAGTATAAATTGAAGATACACTCCATATACCAAGATATCCTTCACGTTGCTGTGTGTGTACAAGCCGGAGCTCTGTTTTTTGAGGACGAGAAAGATTGCGTCAGTACACACACGCACACACACATATGTAGTTAATAACTACTAGTTATTGCTGCTTCTGAAAATGACAAATAAAAAAAACAAAAGCTTTGCACTGACCAGAGAAAAAAAGAGAGACGGCGTAAAGTACAGGTGTACACTTTACTCTCAGTCAATATTAAATTTTACAATTGTACTAAATACAAATTTATTTTGTCCCTCTCTCTCTGTCCCATTGTATCCTTTCTTCAGATTTTTTGTCCTGTGAAATGATACGAGGAAAATGAAGACTAGGATTTTTGACATATATTCCACACTATCTACCATCGCCGGCCCCTTCCCCACTCGAGACAAAACATCCCGATAATCCAGGACAAACGAAACCGACTTTATATTCCTGTGTGTATGCAGTATGCAAATATAACTGTGCGTTTAATATCATGCAAAATATGAGTTACGTTGTGTTGTGTGAGGGAGCAAGTATGGAAATTCATGTTTACATCCATTCGAGATTAAATATTACACACACACACACACACTTGCAGCTGGAGTCCTTAATAAAACAATCCTTTTTTTGTCTCTCTTTTTGACAAAAAAATGTTTCCATTGTATTTTGTAATAATGACCTTTGGTATCAATCATGGAAGACTACAAAAAAAATTTTGCCGAGATTTCGATACTCTTCCTTGATTGCCGCATTAGTGAATGAAGCTTAAATTACAATAGCAAAAAATGACAACTGTCTGTCCCGACAGAAATGCGGATGATTCTTTTTGGCATTGTTTCAGATAAGATTGGGTGATTCATATTTCCATGATATTTGGTTAGAAATTGTGAATTTTGCACTATTTTTTGACATCCTGACTGCGATTGGCATGACTTTTTAACAAGGGATTAGAATGTAAAAACAAATAAAAGGATTTCGGTGAAGCGGGGGTGTGAGCGGGGATTGTAATGAAAGTTTGTTTTTGCTGGGCACGACACAGACTGCATAGGTAATTGAAGGTGTGTAGTACAAGAGAGTGTGTGTGTGTGGATGATATGGACTTGGTTTTTGCCCCTTCTCTCTCTCTCTCTCTGTTCGTCAGTGCACGGCTGTGGCTGTGGCCTGGGAAGATAAATGGACGGGAGATAGGAATGTGATTTGTTTTGCCTTTGGTTTCACATGATAGCAGGTGGGTTCCCACGACGATAGAGTTAGACTTGGGGAAATTAGCAGATGTTCAAAAACTTCCATTTGGATCCAGACAACACACATGCATACACACTACGCTGCATTGCTCCTCTCAGGTTGCTATTCGATTCCTCCCCCATCCTTTTCCATGGCAAATACATACACTATTTAAAAACTACTTGAAACGTCAACCTCAGCTCCAATAACTTCATGTAATTATTATCAGACTCGAAACAAACGACGAGGTCTCTCCTCCTTCTAATTGTATTTGTCCAAAACCTGGATATTTCTCCATTACACACACACACACACTGTACACACACGGACAGATCGTATTGTATGGATTGCATCACATCATGATTCTGACACCGCGTCATGTTTTATGAGTCAATTGGAATTTATTTCATTTTATTCAATTTTTTTTAATTCCTTCTCCAGTTTCACCAGTCAAATGAAGCTGTCCACACATTTGTGTGTGCACATGACATGTGTGTGTCTAGTGCTGTGTTCTGTGATGTTGACTACATGTAGATTTTGACGGAAATGAAAATTTAACACTATTGACAATTTTTTTTGTCATCATACGACTTTTTTTATGGAATGTAGATACGAATTTCCCATCAAAATTTTCCATTTTCCACACATAATCTTTTCTGACAGACTTTTTGGCGTTCAGGACAAAAATGTGGAGTGGCAAAAGAGTGGAGAAGTGTGTGTGTGGAAAAATTGGATATTTAATGACAAACAATATTGAACGATTGTAGTCACTAAAAAGAAGAGCCGGATGTGATGACAGTGTAATGTCTCATTAAGGCTTTTAGTCACCTTGAACCTATCCTTATTACTTTCCTTGTACAGACAGACAGAATGATGTGATTGTATAATGGAAATTTGAAACTTTGTCTGTATGAGAGAGAGAGAGAGAGAAGTAATTTTTCTATTTGTGGACCAATCTCATGAATAAAATGTGTGTGTGTGTGTGTGACAGAGACAGAAATGCTGACAAAATTTATACACAGTAGCTCTCCTCTTTGATACGGAGGGGGATATGATGTCAATTGAAATTGTCAAGTGTCAACCGTTTCGAGTGAGTTGACGGGTGAGTGTCATGTGAGACAACCACGACGAGAAATTTGTGTCTGAGGAGACAAGTTGGAGACGACCAACATAATCATAATATTGTCCTAATGAGGACTCGCCTTTTCTCTTAATGAAAAATCCAGTTGGATTTGTATGAGTGACGTCATTCAAATTTTTACTCACAAAATGCTAAATGTGTGTGTGTGCTGATGTACTGTGCTTTGCTTTGCTAGCCATTCAAAAATATTGTCAAAGAGAGAGAAATTCTTGCTGAGATGTGGCCAAGTGTTTTCCCACGATCCTTTCCCCACATTTTCAATTGAATTCCTTGCAACTGGCAACTGCATTATCATTGCATTTTGCCTGTAAGGGCCAAGGCCCCCCTTACTGTACTGTAGGTGTGTGTGTGTGGGTCATGTAGGGTTATTTGAATGATGGTGATGATGATGAGGACGAGGAAGAAGAAAAATGAATCCATTTATCTAAGGGCCCTCTCCCTATCCTTCTCTCCTTATCCTCCACATCCACACACTGCACACACACACATCAAAATTCACTTTCGAAGGAAATACAGCGTCACCACAACCACACACACACACAACTGTACATGCCAAGGTGTTCAAGTCCCTCCACTTGTCCCTTTAAAAACGTACAATCATCAACAATGGAATGTGAGAAGGGTATATAATCTCGGCGGCTGAACAGGTACCCCTTTTAAACGTGACCCCAAGCACATATTTGTATTTTGTGCCCGTGTTTGTACAAAGATAGGGAGAGTCCTTAATGGGAGCTGAAGGTATATAAGCAACACGGAAATCCATCAGAATTTTCAGATAAAATTATTTTATATTTTACCCCAATCCTAATAATTGAAAAAAGGGTTTTTTTCATTTTCCTGTTAAGACCCAACTCTTTTCCTTTCCTTCCCCATTTTTCTACTCCATTCTCTAATTTCTCTCAATAAATATTTTTTTTGGGGAAGAGTGTCCGTGGTTTATGATTCACTCTATTTTATTCCATGGTATTTCCATACAAAACCTCGGCTTCACTTGAAACATCAGTCAAGTGGAACTAAAAGGGGATATCAGGTAGCTTTTTTTTTCTTCGTATTTTTGTCACAATTTTCTATCATCCCGGAGGAAACCCTTTGATTTTTTCCCTCAACTTTCCACAATTTCCTATGTACGCCTAAAAGAAGGAAGCACCAATTTCTGTGTGTGTCTCTCTCTTTTTAATATTGTGTGTTTATTATGGATGACATTGGTTTCTTCATCCGGGGGAACTCCATACTTTTTATTATCTTATTTTGGTCAGAAAAAACTGTATTTTTTTGTAAATCAAAGAGAATCCCATTCAGTCTTTCACACATTCAGATTCCTCGATGGACTACCAGTTTTCAAGTGTGCAGTTCAAGAAGAGGGGAGCAGGTAGGGAAATCTTTCAATTGAAATTGAAGGAGGAAAGAAAAATATTTTTCCCTTTTTACCCTTTCTACCCAAATCAGAATGGAAGAGAGAAGGAAAGGATTGAGGGAAAGGATATGAAAGAACGGATCAAGAACCTCAAATTTTTCTTTGGCGTGGAGTGGAGATTGTGTGGCCACTTCCGGGATTTTTTCTCTTAACCTTCAATATTTTTTGGAAGTTATGAAAAGTACTAAAAAAATTTGGAGGATTTCAAGGATTTTATTTCAATTTTTCTTGTCTTATCCCAAACAAAATGTACAAAAATAAAAGATTAAAAATAAAGGAGAAACAGGAACGGAAAAAATTGGATTTTCTTCCACCATTCACAGAAATCTCATTCTTCAATCCAAAATTTTTTTCAGAAAAATTACAAAACTGAATGTAAATATTATTGTAAGACAGACTACACGGTGAACAAAAAATATCAGATTGGACACACATGACATTGCGTGTGTGTCTGTGTCTGTGTGTTTTTGTCTACATAAAAATAGACGTTCGATTGGAAGAACTGCACAATATTTCTCGGGCTGTCCTTTAATTCCGTCTAAAACTACACACACACACACACACGAAGAGAGAGAGAAAGAGAAAAGCACATTGTCCGGCACGTGACTCGGCAATTAAGGACGGTTGGTCGTAAAGCCTTTACTAAAATATTTTTCTCTAATGTACTCCCTCACATTCCCAGTTCCACATGGTGTACTTAAACTCAGATCAATTTCATCAAACTTACACACACGCGCACACACACAATTGTCCATTTAGAATAAATAAAGTTGAACAGAAAACTCGGACTGAGAACAACAAAGAGAGAAAGACAGTCGTTCTGTATTTACACACGATTGTTGCAATATTTTGCTTATACTATTTGACTATTTGTTCTGAGGGGGAAAACTGTAGAAATAATCCCAAGACTCATCTATTTTCAGTTTCATCCTTCCTCCTTCACAAACTCCCTATCTTTTTTGCATCGTTAATAATTATTTATTCCAAAGCAACTCTGTCCACAAAAAAAGGAATGACATGGAGGCCGAAGAGGATCAGAAAATTCATTGTTGTGTGTCTCAAATACATTTATAAATTGTGAGCCCAGGTCAGTTTATATTGCTACAGAATAGAGAGCCACGTGGCAAACTTTCGTTCGTGTTCCGTCCCGTTTTGTGTTGCGTGAGCCTGTAAATTTAGTATTTAGAACCAGAAGCCATGTATGTACTACCGTATGAAGTAGTAGTCATGGCCAATGGCCAACATCACAGGTTCAGTCACAACAACAACCTTTCAGGAGAGAATATTCTAATAGAAAAAAAATTTATTGTATAAATTTTCATTTGGCTCACTACGTACCGTGTGTGTACGGAGAGAGAGAGAGGGAGATAGGATAATTGCAGTTGTTTGGTTAACTCGGAGGGAAATGCACGTGGGAAAAGGTCGGAGTGGAGATTCGCAGAGGGAGATGATGGGTCGTGTGCTCCTTTTTTTCTAATAAGGCAGCTGACATGTTGTCCCCTCTACATACACTATGTATTATACATAATGTATATAAGGGACGCGTATTTAATATCAAGGGATAGGGTATTGACATTAAGTACGTGTGTGTGTGTGGAGAGAGGGGCTGGCCGGAGTCAGTCAAATGACAGGCAACTCCACTCGCCCTGCACATAAATTTCCCCCCCTCTCTCTCACACACACACTTTTTAAAGAGAGTTTTGGATGAAAGAGACAAGGACAATGTTGAGTGATCATCACTTGAACCTCTACTCTATTCCCATTTAAATTGTTATAATGAGAAGAATGATCTCCCCTCTACTAAACTGTGTTGTGTGTGTATCGGGGAGGGTATTTTATATATAGAGTACCCGCATCATATGTAATGACCCCTCTGCATGCATCATATGTAATACACACTGCAACTGTACAGCCATAGATACATAACGAATTTTATAGTACAGCTGAATTAAGGGGGGACCCCTTATGTATCTCAATATGGTCTCTGTCAAACAATAATTCATCGAGCGAGAGAGAGAGAGAGAGAGAGAGAGGAATTTTTGGAGGGAGTGTGAGAATGAACTCATTTCTGTTCAGGGGACACGTGCCTTCAATGAAATGAATGAGCTGTGTAAAATATATGGAATAATTTAGTGAGTCTCCCACACACACAAATTCACACTCAAGGCTCACTCCCTCCTCGATCAATTTAGTGGGAATTTATGACTGAATTTTAGTTGACAACATTTTTGGCAAGACGTTGCGTTGCTTTGGAGAGGCTGAACGAATTATGAGAGTGAATTGTCATGTTGGGTTTTTTTTTGAAAATCAAATTGAATACTGGATTTTATAATTTGAATTACTTACACGTTCTCTTCTGTTAGAAGAGAACGTGTGTGTGTGGGCAAGTGTAAGGAATTTTCAAGTGGAATTTATTTTAATCAAATGCTTTTTTTTAATTTCGCTAATACTGCATGGTATTTTCTGAATTTTCAAGGTTTTAAATATAATAAATTTGTGTCTGAAAATTGTAAATCTTGATTTTAATTGGAAGCTTTGTTTACTCAAAATTGAAGGTAATCCTTTAACGAGGAATTGTCTCTGCTAATTTTTCCACATCGTTTTTTGTTCAATTCTCTCCTGTCAATGTTTGCGATCATCCCGAAAAAAAAGAGTATCCTGCAGTAGGAAAGTATTTAAAAGGAATCACAATACGGTCATAATTTAATGGTCTCGTTGATTGATAAGAATCAGTGGAAAATTATTTTATGATTTTGTCAATCTTTCCCTCTCCCTTCAAAGGATTTTTACTCTGCTATTCAATTATTAAAAGGAAGGATAAGGAACAGGTTTAGGAACATCATAAACATTTTATTACTCCCTTCTTCTTTCTCTCCTTCTCTTCCTCCAGATTGAGAAGAGGAATAAAAAACTGAAACAATTCTTTTTAATCTTGCAACATAATGACAATTTTCAATTTGACTTTGATCCAATTGCTCCTGTTTGTTTCTCTCTCTCTCTCTCCTTCCTTTCACCTTTACAGAGAAGATTGTGAAGGTGGGATGGATGTTACTACAACTAAAAGGATAATCAATCCAATAATTGCGTACACCTTGTATCTTGAGATATTATCAGCACACACTACACTACACACACACCACACACACACAACATTCGGACATTGCTCTGCTTACATTTGTTGGAGTGAAAAATACATAAGTACATAGAATTAGGAGCTAAATGATACACACTACACACAACACGGGAAAAGAGAAAATAATAAACAGTTTTTTAGAAAACAACCTTTCTCAATCCATAACTAAATCAAATATTGATAATTTTTCTGCACCCTCTTCACCCCCTCTTGCTCTCTCTCCCTCACACCCGCAAATACAAATAAATAGGCAGGAAAACAACCCAAACAAATTTCACCACACGTTCACCCATCCTGTATTGACATTGTAAACGGTTTGTAGTAGTGACAAATAAATTGTTTTTTTCTCTCTTATGAAACACGGATTTTACTTTTTGACATGCTTACTTCAAATGAAATAAACAAAATAATGGCTTTCCGTATTATTCTCCTTGAATAAGTTGCAAATTAATTAGGGCTACATGACTTAAGGATTCGAAATTTGGAAAATTATTTAAAGAAAGATCAGTTCTCCCATGTATTTACATCCATGTACCAATTTGAACCACCTTCTCTCTCTCTCTCGCCTTTCATGAAGGCATTTAAGGGTATAAAGATGAGCACAGGTGTTCATGTCTCTCTCTTTACTCACCCCGGTCAATCTTTTTCTTTCTTTTCGTGCATCACCTGTTGCGCTCTAGATTTGGGGGATTGAGCAAAGGAGTAAACCCAACGAGAGAGAGGCAGAAAAGACTCTCATCTCTCATCAAAAGGAAAGATAGAAAAATTCTCCACAAAAGATTCCTCCTCCCTCTCCATCACTTCTCTCTCTCTCTCTGTCTCTCTCTCTCTCTCACACACACGAGAGAATGTCTCCTGATCCACTTGTTGTTGTTGTTGTACTCTCTGTGCCCCGTCTTGTGATCGTGTCAAACGTGTCGGAGGGAAAGGCATTTTATATATTCCTTTTTACACTTCTTGACGACGAAAGACGAGGACCGAGGAAGAGTTCTTGAAGAATCTTCATCTTCCACACACACACACACACAAACACATGGCTCTCTCTCACAAACTCACACACACGAGAATACAATCCAATTCTCAAACCAAACTAATGTGTAATAATGTAACTTTATTCCTTGTACATTATCCATTTTGACAATGGGATGGAGAGGGGTTAACAAACAGTTTCCACTGTTTGCTCTTTCCTCGACAGAAAAAAGAAGAGAGAGAAGAGAAAGAGAGTCGTGGGTTTCACAATGAAGGGATGGAGGAAAAGAAAAAGAAGAGCATATGTCTTGGGCATTTTGGAAATTGTAAACACACAGAGGAATGTCACTCACTTGACTACGACTACAACTACGACTACGATTTTACACTCTGTTCCTCATATGGAAATAAAATATCGTTAAAAGTGGGTCACCTCCCTCCCTCACACCCTCTTAAAAACCACCGAAAGACTCTAACGGGTTTCAAAGCCCAAATGCCCACATACGAACACACTGTACAAGTGTTGTTCAACCCTCTCTCTCTCTCCTCAAACTCTTATCTGTGTATTATGATATATTCACAGATTGGACTTTCCATCTTCATCCCACTCTATACTTTATTTGTATCCTAAAGAGTACAGTATCCCTGTCAGTCTCCAGCCCTGTAGCCCTATAACCAGACACACACATGGTCGGGTATCATTAAACTATTGTACAAACAGACTTGGGATTTTTTCTTCAACTCCCAACCATCTTAACTTATGATTCCATTCAACTTGACTCTTCACACACACACACACACACAGTCAGTTATGCCGGCTCTGGAATGTTGCCCTCATTCCCGGCTCTCCTCACAGAAGTCAAAATTTATTCAAAAAAATTAGTTTTTATAAGTAGCTGCTGTTGTGGCGGTGGTGGCATGTAAAACAGTTTTTTCCCTACAGCCACAACTTGTGACTTTGGCTGTAGCTTTGAAACTTTGAATGCTACGCTACATGCTTGATGCTAGGAGGGAGGGGTACAATGACAAAATTTTTAACAACATTTTTGAATGGAGTTGAATGTGGGCGGGATGGAGAGAGAGAGACGTGAGGGAAGTTTTTGGAAGTGGTCGTGTTTCGGAATATGACACAGCATCATGACATGGCATGTGTCTTTTTTTCAAAATTGTGAGTGTGAGTGTGCACAGGGACACATTATGTATAAAAAGCCACTTTATATTATTCACTCCATGTGAGATGAGTCTGTGTGGATGTATGTGTGTGTGTGTGCTCGCTCGCTCCTTGTTGTTCTTCCTGAGCGTGTGTAAATCGTCACAGAATTTCCCTGGAGAAACTTCACTAGTCTCTCTCTCTCCCTGTTGTGTGGATGTGCCATTACATCATAATATACCCATTATGATGCTCCATTGCCTTTTTTGTCCTTGTCAGAGTGTCCAAGGAGGAGGAGTCTCGTATGTACTCGTGTGTGTGTGTGTAGTGTGTATGGTAGACTGCAGTGCTATATTACACTGATTTTTTATTTTAAAAAAATGAGCAGTACTTTATGAAGGGAAGAGCTGTGATTCTCAATTGCTTGCATGCTTTACTCATTTTTGTTACTCTGTATCCCACAAGTGTGTGTGTGTATGTATGTGAAGGAAGTTTATGTATTACATTTTTATATTGTAAATTCATTCTTTCTCTCTCTCTTCACCAACAGAAATCTCATACAAACCCACACTGCATGGAGTCAGACGGGGAGCACAAGCCTGAGAGTCAAATGATAATAATGATGAGAGTGAGGGAGATTCCCTTTAGAAAGAAAGGATTTTTGCCAAATTCAACTCAGGTGATTGTAAATCAAGACGAGTTTTCCGCACGGTGTGTCTCCGCTTCAAAACTTCAGGTCCAGCACGAGAGCACAGAAGAGAGAGAGAAGGAATTATGAGGAGTTTTATCATTGAATTATGAATGTTGGTAGTACATCGGGCGTACTTGCTTTTAATAGAGATACTATTTAATGAGAATATACAAAAGTACATGACACTACGTTCTTCAGAGGATACATATTTGTGTGCAGTGTGTGTGTGTGGATTGTACAAATGAAAATGCACTGCATGGAGCATTTTGTATTGTATCGGACGAGATGAGAATAAGATGCTGCCGTGGATACTATAGCGATTGATGATAAATCCTCTAATAAATCCACTTGATTAATTGCCTTGCTGCAAGCTTAGCCCTTATTATGCAGTCCACCTGTTACTTCTTATATAAAGAAAGAGAGAGAGGGAGAGATTCTCTCTTGTCTCTTCCGAGCCTTCAATAAGTAAAATGTGTATCAAAACTTGTAATTGAATTCCCTCTCTTCTTTGAACAGCGATTGGAGTAAAGAAGAATCTTGTGCTATAATTCAAGGGGATTGGGGATGGTGAGGTTGCCTGTGCACAAGTGCAGGCACACACACGTACACCCACAGCAGTATGTATGTACAATTGTAATTAATTGAGGCAGATCGATTTTAATCTTTATACCAATACACAAAGGGGGGCTCCACTCTCTATCTCTCCCCTCTGTTTTTATATTATTGTAATACCGACAACTTTTACTTTCGTGTGTGTATGTGTGTGTGTGCTAGTGTGCGTGCCATGGGATGCAGTCATGCATTTAAACGAATGCATTACAATTAGTATTATCCATATTATATTATTACATACGAATACACAATAGGGAATCCTCCTAGTGTACTTATGTATGTACTCCAGTTTTGTTGTGCTGTGTAGCGGAATGATCAAAAGCATTTTCCCTGTTTTCCGTGTGTTTTGCAATGCACTTTAGGGAGTTACATTTTAATGGGAAAAAATTCTTTGAATTTAATTTGTGTATTCCATTCTGTACTCAAAATGTTGGATACTGATACTATGAATAGGAATGATTAACGTTGGATGAGGGCAGGATGTTACAGGATCCTGGATAATCTTTTATCTGCAATCTTCTATTTGAAAGTCATTAAAGGGAGAGAGAAAGGAAGAGGAAGATTCTGATCTGACCCAACCTATTAAAATTGGGGGAATTCCGTGCCACATTCTATCAACATTCAAACGTTACCTTAACTCAGCTCTCTCTCTCTCTCACTCTCTATTTCTCTCTCTAGTTTACTCCCAAAAAAGAGCATTCCGCTTCTCTTCGAAAAAATCCCTGATGAGTAGATTCGATGCAAAAAAGGACTTTCATTGCATGAACAAAATTAACATGGAGATGCCAGAAGGGCGATAAAGGTCCCTCTCCTATTTTAACCCTTGCACTCGATTTGTCCCTTTCCCCCAATTGTACACACACACTGTACAATAAACATAGGCACAATGATATTGAACAACCCTCCTCCTCCTCTATTTGCCTCTCGGTTTCCAAATTGTATTTAAAAATAAGGGAGAGGGGGAGAGATAGGATTGGAGTCAATTTAAATGAGGGTGCGGTGACTTCCGTTTGGATTAACTTTGATTCAACGCCTTTTTCCTCCCACCGAATAATTTCCTGTGTTATTTTACCTCATATATCACTTGCAAGTAGCCAATTCCAATCTCTCTCCATCCTGTATTTACATTACCCTTCTGTACTGTAACACTGCTTTACCCCTGTTTGTGGATCCCATAGATCCAGTCCAATGCTTTTTTGCCCTTTGTGTGTGTGTGTGTGGATATGTGGGGGATAATAGAGAGTTCCGTTTGCACTGGTGGTGATTACAGGTATGGAACACCCCCTCTTTCTCCATGATGATGATGATGAGAAAAAAAGAGTTGATCCGATTTACTCCAGCATGTCCGTCCAACTTCCTTGCCCTTCTCTCTCTCTCTCTTCCCAATCTGTCCTTTGTAATAACAGAACCTGCTGCTCTGCTGCTGTCGTTCTTGTTGCTCGTCCTCCAATTTAGTTGAAAAATAAATTGTTTGCATATAAATCAACCCCTGGTGGTTCCTCTGCTTTGATTTCCCTCATCCCATTTTTCTGAGCAATCAGCATGAGCACAATGTAATCCAAAGCCAACAATAATGTCGCTGTTGAGATTAATCCAGTTCCGGCATACACGGAATAAAGCCCTTACTCATTTCCTTAAGTTGTGTCATGACCTGGAAAGAAATCACACAAATTACACCCTCTCTCTCTTGGATCCGGCAACTACACCCTTGGCCAGATTTATTTGTTTGGAAATTATAAAATTAATTCTATCGAAATTATCTTCGCAGCTTGACAACGACTTGACTTTTGGATGAGCAAATCATTAAATTTTCTTGGATAAACATCATATGGCTTCCACACACACACACACACTGTCTTTCATGTATTAACGTGTAAGGAAATTGGGAAAAGTCAAATGATGATGATTTCCTCCGTGTGTATTTGTGTATGTGTTAAAGAAACTTTTTGGAAATAATGGATTAAGACAAAGGGCACTTCCGATCAGTGGGACCCTTCAGTCACAGCCTGTAGTCAGTTCTTCTGTCCTGCTCCTGGAAGTGCAATAAAAATCACACACACCCTTTATTTTACACACACACACACATCGCATTTACACTACACAGGACATGGAGGAAGTGGAGGGGTGTCAATCGGTGTGTGAATCCACAGATGTGTGTGTCATTCCAGCGGGTGCAAGTCATTCTGGATATTCAACAAGTGGAGCAAGTGCTTCTGTGTGTACACTCATGTCCTGCATATGTGTTTGTTTACATTTTAGAAATACATACGAAAAAATGGATCACGTTTTCAGCCCTGCTATTAGTTTCATTGACAGGTTATGACCCTTCCCCTCCTCTTCCTTCTTATATTGAGAAATGTGTCTCCATGACTGTGTACGTGTGATTTGTGATAGCCCATATTAAATGAAATTCTTCTCTCTCTCTCTCTCTTTCTCTTTCTCAATGACGTTAAGAGAGTAAATTATGAAAGATTTCATGACACACGGACACAGAGGAGAGCAAGCATAAAACTTAATGGTGTGTGTGTCTACTGTACTGTACTGTGTGTGAGAGAGAGAGAGGGTATGTGAGGAGGGCTCACGTGTACAGGAAGTCTGAGAAGGAGGAGGAGACAATAGGATAGATGACGAGAAATTATGGCGTGATGCTGTCATTTCTAACGCATAAGTCACAGTCCCATGCATCCATCGTGTAGAAAGAAATGTGTAAGGCCAATCCACTCTGCATGTGTACACTTACATGTATTGTCAAAGGGTCGGAGAGAGACAATGGTCATCCAGACTGTCGAAAATAATAAGTAATCCATGGGTGAGACACACACACACAGAAAGAGAGAGAGCAGCATGAAAATTAGCGTGAAACCGGAACCGCAGGACAGATCAGGAGGAAAACCGGAAAATGACAACGGGGTGTCGGCTCTCCTCCGCCCTCCTCCTTTCTCTTGTGTGTGTGTGTGTGTTCCCTCACGCTGAAGCCGAATAGAATAGGACAATTAAAATCTCTTTATAATTACTCACAATTTATGTCTCACTTTAGTCTCCATTTTTGATGTGTTTCCGTCTTCGTAAAAAATCACATTTTTATTCTACATAAAGTGCATTCGATTATCGTGGACAATTTAATTTGATTTTAAATGGACGCAGCAAAAAAAGACAGGAGAATCGCTTTTAAATAATTTGCTAAAATTTAGCTTAAATTCTTCCATGTCCACATACAAAGTAGAGAGAAAAGAGAGGCCATCAAATTAAATTTAGTGACGGTTAGGAATTCCTGAAAGAAAATATTGTGGACACTCCGTCCTCCGTGTTGACATTACCAATTTAGACTACAAGTCAACACTGTCTCAGAATTCTCAAAATACATTCAACTTCCACGTATCTGTCTGGAGAAGATACATAAAGTCCGCTCCAGTTTCCAAGAGTCAACAGGTCTGAACAGGATCATGTAAATTTTGAAAGAGACAGAGTTTACCAGAGTACTTGAGCCTTATTTCCAAGTCCCTCCTTCCACTTCCACAAACTGATAACGTTGTAGGGATGATGGGACAAGTGTAAAATTTATTTGTTTTCTTGTTTGTCCTAAGAAAGTCAAACGTTTTCCAGACTCCACACATGCACACACTCTCTCTTTGTATTTATTCATTCCAGGCTGGAATTTCCAGCCTTCTTGTTAGTCCTCCTTTTACGTAGTACTTGGAACGAAAATGATGAGTCATCTATTTGTCCTTTTTAATGCCTAGTCAACAGACACAAACACTGGCAGTCATACTAATCATAAGAGGAAAGGAGAAGCGAGGACAATGAAGGGTCTGAAAATAATTCAAAAATAAATCCTTCACAGTTAAACTCATTTCTTATCTCTCACTCTCTTTGCTAGACCTCAGCCTTGTCTAAATTAGACGAGGCAAGGAATGGAGCAATTAGCAAGTGTTGAATATAGATACTCTCGGTTTACTTAACCCTACTCAGTATCATTACCTTGATTTTCCTCATTACAAATTCCATGCATACAGATGAATCTCTCTTTGAATCTTAACTTCGGTTAACCCTACACAGTTTGAACCCCCAAATGATTTTTCTGCACAGACATTCAATTATCTTAAAATTCAAAATTTTTCGTCAACTTTATCCATACAATCACACCACCAATCCCACCGTAAAGTGTCAGTCAAATTTCTGATATTACGTGCATAATTGTTAGATTGAACACAGCTACAAACACAAACACACATGAAGGAAGTGTTTTTTAAATGAGAATGATTTTACATGGCAAAAAATACGAGTTGAAAGTTCTCTCTGCATAAATGTGTATCTCTTTATAATGATATTCCTCATGGATTACTCCAACGAATATTCCACTCACACTTTTCGAAAGAGGAAGGACAGACAGAGCGAGAAAATGTTGAAATGGGTGCACGTGTAGGGAGGGTTTAACAGTGATTAGTTCTAACGGACGTCATCATAAAAGGGGGTGTGACGACACAAACACACACACACAGGGAGAGAACAACAACAAGTCGATACGATGGGTCTATGGATCATTGGACAGTCCAGAGGGTCACACACGTTCGAAAAGGAATTATTCAATACTACACTCCAGTCCTTAACATCCAAAAGCACACACACACACACGATGTAGTGTAAGTAGAATTTAACAGTTAAAAGTCTCAGCTCAAATGCAGATAATGGAGAAGGATTGTAATTAGATATTCCAACAATTTTAGCTTGAGGAGATTCGAACGTAAACGTGCTCCCTAGACTTTGTACAGCTCAGTAAGAAAAGGTAAGTTTATAATGGAACGACGACTCATAAATGAAACATTATCATATTTTGTACGCCTTGCCAATTAATATGCAACCATCACACACACACACAGTACACACACAACAATGTGTAGAGTCGGCCACATTGTTGATTGTGTAGACGAGAGAACATCTGCACAGAAGAAGATAAACTCGATCATGCAATGAAGAAAAGAAGAAGGGAAATAATTTTTTCTGTTCTACTGTAATCACATCTTTCCACGTGCTTCCTCCCATACGTATCACACACACATGTATGTTGTAGTCAGACACACACAGGCACACACACAACCCAGCCGTCATCTCTCTCGTAAAAAGATTTAAAGCCCTTCGGTAGGGGGATATGCAAATTGTGAAATGATAAATGCCAAATAATGGAAAGAGACGCTGTAAGTCTCTGTGTAAGCAATTAAATTGTTCTTCTTCATCCTCTCTCCTTCCCTCCTCTCTCACTGTATTTCCACAGAGACTACAGGTAAGAAAGGCACACTTGTTTATCTTCCTCTCCTCGTCATTGACCATATAGACCTCATTACTAATTTCTTAAAAATCAGAAAACACATTCACGCTCTCGTAAATCATGAGTAAAATTTTCATAGTTTACATACATTATCCACACACACATCCCATCCCATCATGAGAGATAGGATGAGAGAGAGAAAGATGATGACTGGGATTCCCTCCTCCTGCCCATCAACATCCCAATAAAAGTCCATACATCAAATGACCTATCAAACTGTATTATAGACAGTGACAGCAGAGAGAGAGAGAGAGAGAGAGTTCAGTGAACGTTCCTCAAACAACAGAAAAGTGAGTCGCAATATCAAGGCTGATTCACCCTCGACTCTTTTCCCCCTTATCCATATTTGTTGTCTGATAAAAATGACCATTCAAAAATAAAGTGGATTTTTGCAAAGGACTGCAGTTTTACTCGACGCCGGAGGAGGATGGGACAATATTTACATTTGGACGTGGTCAGGTGATACGCAGAAATGTATTGCAAATTCCCTCAGTCAGTATGTATGTGTGATGGCGCGGATCATTAATAACAAATTGACACAAGGCGGACATGATACGGAATTTCAATGTGTAAAATGTAAATAAAAGGATATTCATCTTGAACCAATTAATCTTCCTGGCAACTACCGCTTCTACTCTTGTCTTTTAGGATAGTGAACTCTGGAGGGAGTCAAACGGGAAGATTTGTATTTTGTATTTCTACAAAAAAAGGAATTGAGAAGGCCATTCTGTTTTGAAGGACATTTGATGACTTTCTTTTTGGTCAACTGGACACTACAAAATCAGGGGAACGTGACTAAGGTCTGATGTCCAGGATAAATTTTCGTCCTCTTCATTCAGAGTGTGTGCTTGTTTGCACTATTGGAGCTTAACTAGACCTGTCAATTGGATCGTCAGTCCAATTGTGGAATGTCTGTAGGATGTTTTCTTTTTTTGGAGTGTGGACCAAACGGCCAATTTCCCGTGTCCCTGATGGTGAGGTCAATTAGATAAATGAGGTGATATTAATAAGTTGTCAAAAAATGTTTTTTTATACAGGAGAAAAATTAGGATACGTTTTTACACAGTATTTTTCTGGCAATTTGGTGATTTCATGAAGATTTTCTGGTTCAATTTCCTCCTCTCTGTCTCCCTTCATTTCTTTTGACTTTGTCAGGCTATTATATAATTAGCTGGGGCAGTTTGTGTGTGTGTGAGTGATTGAGTATGGAAGTCATTCACTCGCGTCACAATTCATCACATGGAAAATTTGTGTGGATGTGTCCCTTGAAGGGACTCCCTTCCATTTGCCTTCCCTTCCATTCCATTCTATTGGGGTTTCCTTTTTGAGGTTATCATGTAATAAGAAAGAAAGAGAGAAAAAAAGGAAAGGAAATCATTTAAGAAAAATTTCAACAAGCCATATAGTAGTCGCTTCCTGTCCTCCCTTAAAGGCTCTCTCTCTTCTCTCCTTGTTAAATGCTAAATCTACTTAATGTCCTGTTGGCAGTTTCAAAACAACTAGGTTCCCTTTCATCCACACTCAAAAGGGAATGGATTGTGTGTGCGTGTCAACATTATTACCAGGGACCCACGTGACCCACGTAAAAACCTCAGAATTGGACATATTATTCTACCCAGGACAACCAATAAACCTCATAATTGAGATCTTCGTTTTTTTGTTCTACTATGAAAAATGGGCATTAATTTTGCAAAAATATAGCTCAATTATTTTGCCAATTCTTATTTTTCTTTCATGTCTTTACATCAACAGAGAAAATCATGAGCTAAATGTCTTAATGCCTTTTTCGTGAATTTCCCAGTTTGTGCTCAGCTACATTAAATGTGCTGAAGCTTTCGAACCTACTTTTCTAAAGATATTAATTCTTATTATTAGTAACCTATAATCAAATATGGGAGTGGAACAGATGCACATTTTGAAAAATATTTTTAAGAAACCGTATCCCAGGATTTTTTCCAAAAATGGGTAGAAATCACACCCAAAAAATGAGGGAGGAATGTTGAGTGGAGCACATGTTGAACAGAAATGTGTGTGTTTAGATGTGTGTGTGTGTGGAGTGAGAGAGGATGTGCCAATAGGTTTGACATTGACGCCATATGAACCGTGACGAAAGTGTAAAAGATTTTTTGAAGGCTCAATGTGTTGACTGTACACAGTGTGCTGGTACTTGGTACCCTATTATTACGATTCCTACGGTAGCCGACTCCTTCGACTATGGTCCGTCTGTGTGTATTTGTGTGTGTGTGTGCCGTTGACTCTTTTGTTGTTGTTCAAAAAATTTTTGGGAGGCACTGCCAGGATGGTCCACCATAAGGAGGATAGGCTTGTCAAGGGTATGTACCTCACAGCCTTCAAAATGTGCCTCTACACATGTATTCTGTATATGTATTGTGTGTGTAGGATTTCCTCAGTCTCAGCCGCACGCACAAGTGTTTTTACAACTTGTGACTTTTCCCAACATTTCTGAAGAGTTTCGCTTGGGAAGGAATGACAAGTCCTCCATATGCTTTTCTCAAACTACAAAGTTTGTATTAGTTAAATGTAGCTTCTGTGTCCTGATTAGCGGTGGTCTTGGCACACAGAAAAAAAGAGATTCTCGGGTGTACACACACATTGTGCTTTCAAATATGTTGTGTGTGTGTCCACATAGGATCGGATGTCTCCCTGTGTACATAGTACACACACTGTGTGTGTAGTAGAGATGGGCAAAGTCAGAAAAATCGTATCCCGGCCCACCCGGTACCAAAACTTTTGGTCCCGTCCCGTTCCAGTCCCACCCCAATAACTTCAGTCCCGTCCCAGTACCACCCAGTCTCAAAACTTTGGTCCCGTACCGCCCCTTTTAATATTTGTCCTTTTTATGTTTATTTATATACATAGATTAGGAGCTACCAACATTAACGAATATTTTGTGACTTTTGATGGTCAACGTGTGTGTATATTATACACATTACACACACAACACATACACGC
>WJFB01001585.1:0-29008 GCA_009870185.1 Pygmarrhopalites habei | reverse complement strand
AAGCTCGGAATTTTTTCAGAGTTTTGAACATTTTGTTTGTAGGGTTAAGTTTTACCAAAATGTGTTTTTTCCCACTATAGGTGGTCACGTGGGGTAAAAGAGTTGTGATATACCCTGTATGTAGTAGGCTATACTGTGTATTGTGCATACATATTAATGTTTGGAAATGTTGATATATGTTTTGTATAGTGGACGGACGGACGACGCCAATTCGCTGTTTACTTTACAAGGCTTGGTTGGCCAGTCGTTCAGCCGTGTCATGCCATGATATTCATTGAATATCCACACACACACACACATTTCAGTTAGGCAAGGCTTTTCTTCATACGAGTCCATTTTCCCCACACAAACACACGCGGACATACCCACACATGGAAAATTCAATACGGAGAACCCACACTCACACACACATGCACCACAACTTCGAAACTCACAATCAAAATAATCAGAACGAGGCTGGCTGTATTTTCTCTGTACTTTCGTTGAAATGTGTGCTGGGTGTGTGTGTGGGAGAGAGAGAGAGAGAAAGAGAGCGATGTACATGGGATATGGTCGAGAACTTATCAAATGGTGTAAAGTACAAAGAGACCCAGTTTGTGGTGATGTGGGAGTTCGGGAATTCAGGGAAAAGCAGCTGAGCGATTAACAAAATTTCTCCCACTCTAATAAGATTACAATCCTTCCACAATCGTACAGAGAGGGAAAGAGGGGGAAAGAAAATATAAGATTTTGGAGAGAGAAAGCTCTTCATTGTTCAAGTACATCGAACTTCATTGTATAATGTATACATATGAAAACAGGGGAAGGGTTTGAATTAACCCAAGGACGAAATGTGTGAAAAATGTAATGATTTTTTTTGAGGAAAATGGAAAGAAAATTCACATGTAATTCAACAACAAGACATTCCGCTTTTATCTACTTATTTTAAAGTTCCTTGTAAAAATCAGTCAGGATGAAAATTTTCTATTTTGAGAGAGAGAGTGTGTGTGTGGAAAAATGAAAATTTCTGTGAAATCATGTCGCTTTGCAGTGTGAAAGTGAATGTGCCGAAATATCTTTTGAGAATATTTTTTGTAACTTAGCTGAAGAGTTGAATAAGAAAAAAGAGATAGAGAGAAAACAGTGTGAGGAAAATCCTGACTTCAAAGTTTTTCCTGAGAAAAAGGAAAGGAGGAGAAGAGAAGGATTTTTTTGAGGAAATGTTGAAGGAGTGCTTAAAAAGTTGGAATACCCTCCATTTTCCCTTGTACTAGTGTTAGAGAGTGAGAGAGAAGGGGAGGGAAGTATTTAGATGTAGAATGTTGGAGTGAGGTTTCTTAGTCTGTTAGTATATGCCAACGAAGATAATTCATAGACGTCATCACGGCAGTGCAGAGTAAAGAACACACACAAGGGAAGTAGAGGGAGGAGAGAGAGAGAGAGTGAACGAGGAAAAACAATTAAGCTAAAAAATGCTATAAATTTCCCTCGTTCTTTTCCACACTTTCCCTTCCCCTGGCTTTCTCCCTGGGTGTGAGGAAGCTTCTCTCTCTCTCTTTCCGTGGTGTGTGTGTGTGGGTGAGTGGGAGAGCCAGGGTTGTAGAATGTTATTAGTAAATGAATTTATTCTTCAAAGAAAAAGAGAGAGAGAGAGAAAAGAAACCAAGTCCTTCCTTTCACATTTCATTTCATGGCTCCACGTACCATATATATAATTTATATGGAGAGACTCTCTCCACTATAATGTAAGAGTTTTGCTTTCATTTAATAGCCTCACTTCTTCTTTTCTCCCTCCCTCCATGTTTCAATATTCTAATGAATTCTTCCCTTCACCATCCCCTTTTTGTCCATCCCCTCTCTCTCTCTTTACACTTTAAGAGGCTATTGTAACAGCAAAATATTTCTAAATTGCTCCAGACAATGTTACTAATATTTCTTGTCTTGTCTTCTCCCTCGTTCTACCCCAAAAACAGAAAGTCTTTTATGTTGGTTAATGTTCTGAGTGTCACCATTAAAATTACAGAGAATTTTTCAAAAGAGGATGGGAAGGGGTGGGAGTGAGTGTGGAGCGGACATTTCTTGAATGACCTCTTGAGTGTGACAGAGACAAAAAAAATTGCGTAAAAAGGAGATCTGCAAGAGAAGAAAAGACACTTTTGTGTCCATTGTATTCATTCTCTATCTTTCCCTTTTGTCTTTTTTCTTTATTGTGTAGTCATTTAGTTCCAAATATTTTTTCACAAATTTTACTCCTCTTTAATTAAAAAATGCTTTAAGCAAATATTTACTCAATGACCCATTTTTTTCCCTCACAAAATGGAACAAACCTAAATGGTAGTAAGGAAATTTAATTACAGTCTTAAATTCATTTGTCCACGAACACATCATCGGTGGAGCTCACGTTCATCCGCAATTAATCAAATGAGATTAAAGATCTTCAAGATTTTTGTGCGTAGTCAACTCAAAAGTGTGGCATTTCAGTGTTATATAATTTTATTAGGATTTTGAATACTTTTACTCAAAAATATCTAAAGGGATAATAAAAAATTTAAAATTTGCGGCGATTAAAAGCAAATGTTCAAAAACCTCCTCTCACTGAGAGAGAGATTCGGGCACAGGAGAGAGTAAAAAACGATAGGGAAGTCATGGGAGTGGTCATTGGCTGGAAGATGAAAGAGTTCCGTGTGTTTTTTTGTTTGTCTTGATCTTACTCTCAGGTAGGAAAGAAAAGAGGAAAAGGGAAGGGAAAAGAGCAGATGGATTGAGGGATCAGTTGCTGCCATCCAAGATTAGGATTACGTCCGATTCCTCTTTTTCTCTCTGTTGGAAGGTGATTTCTAAAGTGGACACTTAGGCCAGGAGAAAACTGCTCCACATTACTTTTCCTTCCTATCTCACTCTTTACTCTCCCCTTCTCTTCTTGTGTGCGCGTGTGTCTGTGTGTGGGCTCCGTTTGAAAAAAAGTCTTTGGGATACACACACACAGCCACTACTCCACTTTATATCTACATCAAAGTTGGATTCAGATTGGAGCGTCTTTGAAATGAATTTTCCATTGTCAACTCTCAGCCAGTCTACACATGCCTACACACACGCAGGCAGAGATAGAGAGAGAGTATAGATATCAAATAATGTGACATAACATCTATCCCTCACAAGAATGCCATAATGTGGGACTAGATAAATGTAAAAATCCATCCTTCCTTATCCCTTCTCCATCCACCTCCTCCTCGTCATCCTAATCTTTTCACATTGTCCTCGCAGATATGGACACACACGCACATACACACATCCACACACACGGGGAGAGAAGCCTGGCTGTTTTCTCCTGGACACTCGACATATCTTTCAGTCCGCCATCCATCCTCCGACTATTGCACAGTACAGTAGAGACATTTACAATTTACATTGACATTGACAAGCAATCTTACAAATCCCAACACACACACAACTTTTTTTCTTTGTCATCCTCCATCTTGTGCCAACATTCTTTGGGGCTAACGAGATAATGGATGTACCTTCCCACCTTCATTTCCTCATTGTCATCTGGTGTGGGCTGAAAATTAGGATTTGGCAAATATTGACAATTTAATGAAATTTCCCACTGACACACACAGACTCTCTCTGCGCTGTCTGACATGTCCATCCAAAAATACTCGTGTGTAATTTGGTAGAAAACAAAGAGTCTTTATTTGTTCATGTCCTCTTCTTCTTCCCTTTTTCCCTTCGCTCCTGCTATAACAAGTCAATTGAAAGTATTTGATTTTGTCCCGACTGGTCTGAAAAAACTCTGGACAAATAAACCCGAGCTCCGTACTACAGACTACACACTCTGCTTTACCGGCACCCTTGCCCAGGTACAGGACACAACACGAAGAAGAGGGAACAGTGGAATGCAATTTGTCATAATAAAAAGAAGAAGGAAATGTAATATTGAAGACACAGCCCCAGACACCCACACACACGACAAAGGGACAGAGAATGATAGAAGCGTCTCCAATTTCTCTTTTGATCATCTTGATCGCTTTCACATCACATCATCCATGTGTGTATGTGTGACCTGTCCTCACCTCCACCCGTATACATTCCATCAAATTCATTTCCCTCAATCCTTCCCCACTCGCCCTGCCCTCCCTCCCGAATATGTGGATAGTCATGGTGAAAGTGGGGAAATCGGACACATGGACTCTCTCTCTCCTTTTGAAATTCCTGGCTGACATGCGAGAGTGGGAGGTCCCGGAGAATGAGGAATGACATGCAATGCAATCCACTCTGCTCTCTCGTTATTTAGTATTATGATGGAAAAATCCAAAACTGCCAACTGCCAACCTCCACTGCAGTAGGTATTTGTATGTGTGTGTGTGTGTTCAAGTGGATGTACATGAGAACTATGGAAATAACGCAACAAATACCTTCCACTTCTTATTCCCTCTTTACATAATCATGCTGAAAAAGAGTGAGGAGAAAGAGAGTCCTTGATTGGAGTCGTTGAAGAGAAAGTTGAAACTCTTTCTTGTGTAGCTCAACTCAGCCGTAGTATATGGGTGTGTGTGTGTCTGAAATACCCAGTTCCCCTCCTCCCCTGTAAAAAATCCCGTTGGATCAAAAAACAAGGTGAGAGAAATAGGAGGCGGAAGGAGGGGGGTGGACGTCAACCCATAAACTGTAATTCTTTTTTTGCATTAAGCTAAGCCCCGTAGCCTACTGCCTCATGTATATTGTACACTCTGTACAATGTACACACACACACGTTCACTCACATGCTACAAAAAAAGTTGTACAGTGAAAGTGTAGTGAGGAAAGCCAAGCAATCGCGTGACACTTTTTTACTACCCTTCTTTCCCGTGTGTGTGTGTGTTGGAGAAAAAAATCGATAAAGTCGTTTTTCGGTTTTTCCTCTATATTTTCCTCTCTCTCTCTCTCTCTCTCTCTCTTTGTTCTTCCTTCTCCTGTTTTGAATATAATATCGCGTCGCATACGTGAGAGTTGATGGGTCTGAGGAGACAGACAGCAGGTAGAAATATGAGCTTTGTATTTACACAGACCGTATCCCCTTTCTTGGTGTTTAACAGACAGGCTTCTATGTATACTGTGCATGTATCTGTATCAGTATGTATGTGTCCTCAGTTTTCCTTGTCGTCTATTTATGTGCGACGGTAGAAAGAAATAGAAAATTGTGTGTGTGCAGAGTCTTTGGTTGGAGTTTTTTTTATGTCACAGCTAGGCTAATAGCGCAAAGTTTTATGAAGACACTTTCCCTTTGTTCCACACAGACACAGAGCAAGGATTGCAGTGCAGAGATATAGAGTACACAAACAGCGAAGGGAGAGAAAATTATATTGTGTATGAAGGAGCACGGGAGGAATAATGTATATAATGACCAAGGAGAATGAGAGACGGTTATCTGTGTAAATATAGAGCGGTGAAAGTAGAGTAGTTTGGTTATTGAAGCGTCTAACTACAGTCAATTTTCGATAACTCTTTTTCTCTCTTGCCCTCCTCTTCCTCTTGTGATTCTCTCTCTCTCTCTCTCCAATGCCAGACTGTGTAATTTTGTGGACAAACTGAATGTAATGACAATGACGATGATAGACATGCACGTTTTCCCTACATGCCTCTCTCTCCTCTTAACCATAGGGAAGACAGGAGAGAGAAAAAGAGTGTCTTTAAACACCCCCAGTCAGTCTTTTGATGATAATCTAGTACACAAAATGTAAGACTCTCGCCGCAATGTCCCCACATTATTACATGCATAACTGTGAGAAATGAGAGCATGAAGAATTTCGGGAAAGTGTACACGTCAACCATCCGATTAACGGAGGGGGACGTGGGTAGAACAGTGGCACAGAGCTCTGTCTCTCTCTTTCTCTGCTGTTCCTCTAGCTCTGTTCTAGACTCAAAGACCAAGAGAAAAGAGAAAGGAGGATGAAAATGAAAGAATGTCAATTTCAATTTTTTTCCCTTCACTCCGCCCTCTCATTTTAAAAGAAAGAAAGGGGAAAGGGAGTTAGGAGGGGAAAGCGTTTATTATAAAGTATCTGAACCTTTTGGAAATAGTGTATTTTTTTGTACACAACGGCCGATTTATCAAAAAAAAAAAATTTCATTCTTCTTTCTCCCTTACGCTTTCTCTCACACGCACATATAAGAATAGGGGGCTTTGCCTTGGTTCACGGGGCCGGGTGAGCTAGGGATAAAGGACGAAAGGACGAAAGGATGCAGATTATGTATGGTGAATCCATTTTAGTTTAGCTTGACTTCCTCCTGTTTCTTCCCTGTCTCTACTTCTCCTCCTCCTCTTCTATTGCTTCTTCTTGTCCTCGGCTCCGACGTCGCGTTCTGTTCTGACTTGGACTTGTGTAAAAAATGAAGTGGGAGAGGGAGAGACAGTTCCGCTTTTTCTTACTTTCTCTTCCGTCACACACACATACCACACTCTCATATACACAACTAGAACAACCGCCGTCTCGTCTGCCTAGTTTGATGGTTTATACCTTGAAAATTCAGTGTGTTCTGTTGTGCTGTGCAGGGGTGGGTGTGTATGGGTCTTATGATCATGTCAAACGTGGCGTTGAACATTGTGTGTGTGTGTGTGTGTGTGTGTGACTAGACAACTTTTTTTTGCTTTTGTATTTTGTGTTCAAACACAACGGACTTGTAGTGTACGTGTACGGGTAGTGTGACGTACATTTTTATCAATTGTCAATTTTCCAGGGAGTGACATACACACTCACACAAAATTTTCTGCTAGAGGTTGAGCTTTTGTGTCTTTCCAATTTTCCACAGGATGGAGGGAAGAAGAAAAGCAATATTTTACGAGTCGAAAGAAAATTCTTTCAAAATTAAATGCAATATTTCATGGCTCCGTGTGTATTTAAAATTGTATTGTACTATTTTGAAAGTAATTCTAATTTTTCATTTTTATTTTAAACGGATCATAATTTTTTTACAAAATCAATTTTTAAATATCACATCAAACTGACGCCAATTTCCATTTGTACAAAAAATGAGAAACTCATTAAAATAGAAAAAAAAACAATCCATCAAAATTGAAAATGACGTAACTTGAAATCTGAAAGAGTAATGAGATTGTTCTCCCTCCCTCCTCCCGTCAATTATCCCTGTTATGAAAAATTGCGTTTACAGGACTTTCCATTTAATACTAGTTAAAAGGAGGAAGAGAAATGAAACACAATGTTGTGTTGTGAGGTTCGCAGAAAGACAATGTGTAGGTTCTCTGCTCCAATGTGGAAAGTCAAGAGAAATACTGAGCTGTGTAGCTGTTTGAGTGGACGGGGAAGATGAGTGGGCCATTGACCATCATGACATGACATGGCTTTCGATTGCACTTAATATTGATGAATTATTGTTTGGTTTTATGGCTCTCCTCCGTTCTTCATCCTACATTTGATATTAACACACAAACAGAGGGAGGGAGGGAGAGGTGGGCTGAAGTTACAGAGTGCGTGGGTTGCTCTTGTTGGTCTTGTCGCTCCTGGCTGTTTCCTTCTGTTCAAATTTGGCTAGAGTATTCTCTCATTTTACAACACTTTCAACATCCCAGCTGTCTGCTTTGTCTTTTCCTTGTCTTCTCATCCATATTCTGGGTTGTGTGTGGTATGTGTGTGTGTGGTGATTGCAAATTTTCCCTCCACACACATACACATTTCATCAAATTGAAATTGGCATTTAAATGTGGAGAACAAGTCTTCTAAATTTTTTTCATCATCATCAAACCATCTCATCTCCCTGTCTGACACACATTCGCCATTACTTGTGCTCCAATAAATTGGGAGACAGTATCATATCATTATTTAATTGATGGCAACCAAACCAAACACAAACAAAAAGTCAATTGTTGTGTTGTGGTTCAACGGAAAACTGATATGGGATGAGAGAGATTAATAGTAATTTAAAATGACATTTAACAAGCTGTTATTAAATACGGTACAATTTAGTTGACTCAATTTTCACCGCCCACTCTAATTCAGTCAATAACAAGTTTCTTTGGGTTGGCTCAATTGAACCGTACACACAGTTTCACTCTCTCTCCCAACTAGACAGTAGTAAAATGCAAATTGTCAACGTAAATAAGTCGGGGATTTCTCGTGGACACTCTACTTCACTCTCTCTTGATCAGGAAGGCGGAAGGGACGCCCAGTTGCACACACGCACATGTCTACCGTAAAGCTGTGAGTATTTCCTGTAGCTCTGAAATCGTAAAAGAATTTATAGAAAAATTTTGAAAGAAAGTCCGAATTTTTGTAGACACCCTTCAATAGTATTTTTCACAGTGTACATATTGTATATTTCACAAACTGGAAATGGCAAACTTTTTTCCTTACCTAATTTTAAATATTGAAGAGGAGCGAATAAGACTCCAAATGAGAAACTCTTTTTTTAAAACTCGTCTTTACAGCTCAGTCACTCAAGCAAATAGAGTAGTACTGGAAGGAGGGAGAACAGGATTATTTGTGTGTGTGGGATTTGGATTTTTTGGAGACGAAATCATCACACTTTCCCTTCCACCTCACCCAGCCCATTTTTTTGAGGGAGAAAGCATAGAAAGCCTCCAGGTGTGAATATGAAAAAAGACTAAATTTGTTTGCGGAACGAAAAAGAGGGAGAATGTACAGAGGAGATGAGTTGAAAAAAGAAGTGAGGAGGAGATTCTTTTTGTGAAAAGGGAAATCTTGAGCAAACATTTCATGCTGTTAACTCTTGAGGAAAAAGAAACGAAGGAGGAGGAGGGAGGAGGAATGAGTGAGTACACAGCAGCTGCTTTCCCTTGTAAAAGTTTCATGAGGATTCTTTTCCCCAATTTTTCCCCCTTTTTCCTTTACATACACACACACTCCCCTCACTTTCTCACAGTGATGATGAAAGGGGACTAGCCAAGCCAATAAAGGCTTATTGCTATTGACAGTCTATCGGACTGGGCATTGTGCCCGAATAAATTAGGCAAAGAATTATTAGGGAATCATGAGGAGGGAGAAAGAAAGGGGAAAGTTAAAAAAAGGTCGGCTGGTGATTGGTGTGTCTATAGGAAAACAGGAAACACGTATACACGAAGCACAGACACACACACACACACACACGCACGAATATGAGTATAAGACATAGAAAGAGGAGGGGGGTCTGTGGCATGTCTGCCGCAACCAGCGGGCCAAATGGCACTCCCCCATTAAAACTGTCAGGTGGTTAGTGTGCACGGGGAAGTGGCAGTGCTAGTGACACTAATGAAATGGTTAATCTTATCTCCTCTCCCCCTCCTCCCATGTATATTAAGTGGTCTCATTTAATTTACCTTCCATTTTCCTTCGCCAGTCTAAGCTGCCATAGTGTGGAGAAGGAGGAAGAGAGTCCCAAATTTAAATTCGGATTTTGGATTCTCTGGCATTTACTCCTCTTCCTTCTCACCTCTTTTCATGGTTACATATGGAAGATTGGGTAGCAGCGTCAGGTCAATAGAGAGAGAGAAAGAGAGAGAGAGAGAGAGAGAAATTGAAAGACTGCAAATTGTAAGCTCTGCTGCTTTCCCCTCACTTGACTGTGCTTTCTCCGGTAATATATGTACGTGTGTGGATGTGTGTGTCCGCTGCTGTTTGTTTAATCCGACATACACACACACATTGACGCTTTTAGCTGGAGCTTTTGAAAATTTATCGAGAGAAAATCAGGGTAGTTATTTATCGGTTCACTTGACGTTTCATGCTCCACGGAATCCTGTTTAAGGGAAAACGAGGGCCTCCTCATCTCCCATCTCTATTTTCTCTCTCTTTTTCTCCCAAAAAGCCTAACACCCCCATTTGTCAATCTTTCACACCCAGTCCAAGATCCCAAACGTCCCAGTCACTCAACATTCTCCCTTTCATCAACTCCTTCACTCGATCCTATTCAAGTCTTTCCTCTACAAAAAAAAATAAGAGGAATTTGGCGAAAGGTGACTCACATCCTCTTAATCCACTCACACAATGAATATCTTCCGCCAAAATTTCCATCTACTTGATTTGAGAGCCTTAATTAAGTCAAACGTTCAGTTTACTTTGGTAAAAAAATGGTAAAAGCCAATAAAAGTGAAAATTAAATTAGTTGAAACTACTTTCTCCAAATTTCCACACTGACCAAATGTGGAGCAATTGAAAAAATTTCGTAATCCAATCATTCGTCCTACTCCACAGCACAGTTTGCGTACATGCAGAGTGAAAGTTTTTGGATGAGCGTTAAGCGTTGTGCAAATTGTAAGAGCTAAAGCTACAGAATCATTTATTATGATTTTCAGGTTGTATTCCTCCTTCAAAGCTATAGAATAGCTGTGCGTGTGTGTGAGTGTGTGTGTGTGTGTTTGGGGAGAGAGGATGGTAGGTTTTGGCTCGTAGCTGGATTATTTGTAGATTCTATTCTGTGATTCTGACTGTGAATGAAATTTTCGGTTTCCCTTCCTCTCCGACTCTCTCTCTCTCACACATACACTCGCATATGATAACTGTGGGCTCTCAACAATGTGGCGGAAATTTTCAAATCAAATTCAAATCGAATCTACAAACTGCCAACTGACTGACTACCTCACATCCCCATCCACACACACACACACTGGGGTGAATCCAAGGGCCTTGTACATATATCCAGTCACACACACACGCATATCATGAGAGGAGTGGAGAAAAAACGGGTGAATGCCAATGATATGCATGTGCAACATTTTTACAGTAAAAGCAAAATCTCGTTCCCCTTCCCTTTCCATCTGCCTACTGTCTACGTAGTATGCATACCCCGTCTGCTTTCGAGGACGTTCTCTCTTCTCTTCTCTCTTGTATGTACTTCTCTTCTGGAAAAAGCTTAATAGAATCAAAGTCCCGGCTCGCAAAAATTTCAATTCCAACTCAAAAAGCTTCCCTCCTTTTTCCCGTCTCTCTCTTCCTCTTCCTCCTCCTTGTATATTCTTTGAGAATAAATTGATTTGTATGGACGAGCATAACACTATGCAAGAGAGAAGGAGCAACTAGTTTACACACACTGCACATTCAATCCTCCTCTTCCCTCCTCCTCTCTGCTATAATAATAGTGTCTAATGTATAGAACACATTTGGAGGACGGTAAAAAAGAGAGAGAGATGCACAGCTTTAGAAAAGGAGGCGAGTATAGTCACACTAAAAAAAGTAAGGGCAGTTTAGTGTGAATTGTGTTGGTGGGGCGGCGGGTGTACTCACATACTCCTAGTGTGTGTGTGGGTGTGTGTGTCGTCGACTGTGTATTGTCGTCGTCACCATGTGAGCTTTTATTTGGGTAAATCCCGAGTCCTCCCGGAAACGGGAAGAGAGTGCAGGCAATGGTAATGGGAAAGCAATTTAAAAGAGCATCTCTTGCTCCAATGAAATGGATCGTATTTCACACGTTGATAAGCAACCAAAATGGCTAGAAGGGGGAAAGAGAGTGAAGGAGAGAGAGAGAGAGCGAAAAATTTAAATATTCTATTGGTCTACAAAACTGAGCCATTCCTTTATGTACTTTTTAGCCGTATTATTATACTGTACATGCAAAAAAATCTGCAATATCTACCTACTCTTCACCTCCGTGTTCTACACACACACACACCATCAAGAGCTTACCGTACAACTTGAGAATAAAGTGTCTTCACAAAACAGAGGAAAATATAAGGGACACACACATACACACACGCAGTGGAGAGTGGAGGACCACAGTTTACATGTATCGGTGAATTTGTACGGGACTGGAGGGTTTGTTGCGCGGATTCCGTGTGTGCCTTAGAGACTTGAGTAAAAAGAGTTTTTTCCCGCCCGCGCTTTCTCCTCTCACTCTCCCTCTCTGCCTCCTTGACTCTTGAGAGGAAGGAGGGTAGTTGGCTGACTGTGAGAGTTGATGGTGATGGTGTGCTCCTAGGAGGGAAAAGAAATGCTGACGGTGATGGTGATGCAAAGGATGGAAGGGAGGAGGAGGATGGAGGAATAGTGGCAGAGCTTCAGAGAAAATAATACGCCTCAATGCTTCTTCAATGAGATTAGACTCCCGGCAATGACAGACTAGCATGTGTTAGAAAACAACCACGCTCTCTCAATCTTACAGGATCCTCAATTCCTTTTTTTCTGAATCTCCTCCTCTTCCTCAACCCGCAATCACATCTTTTGGACACCATCAGATAACAACAAATTCTTCTTCTCTTTTGGAAAAAGGCAACCAGCTGTTCCCTACTCTACTTTCTCTACTTCATTCCCTTGCACTCTATCTCCACTTTATTTTTATTTTGCAATGTAGTTTGACCGACTTTTCCCAAAATTTCCCAGGATAAGAAAATTTAGAAAGGATTTTTTCTCGTTCTTTTTTCTGTTTGTTTTGAATTTTTCTTTGGCTAAAACTTTTTCAACACTCTGGAACATAATATTTTGGGTAATTGAGCATTCACCCGAACTTGGTGTCATCATATGATGTTGTCATAGCTTCGTCTTGTCTGTCTTCTCGTACACTTTCTCAAAGGAATGATGCCATTACTGTGTGTTTTGTGTTTGTTTGTGTGTGTGTGTGGTAGACATGTGGAGGGAAGGGTATATGTGGTGGAGATACAATTTGATCTGACAATGAACAGAATTAGAGTAAAAGAGGAGGAGGAGGGATGATTGCATTGCACAGTGGCAGGCAGTCAGCCAGAGTAAATGGCAAATGGAGCGGCATTAGTGTGTCTGTGTACTTTGGCTTCAAAATGAAAAATCGACAGCCTTGTTTTTCCTCTCTCCTCTCTCTCCCTCTCTCTCGTCTGTGGGTTAGGAGGGAGCAGAGGGGGAAAGTGTAAAGAGTAAAGGGCAGTCAAAATGAAAAGCTAAAAAGCCCATCTCTCTCCCACTCTCTCTCTCTCTCTCTTTATCTTTTCTGTGAAATGCCATCACCACAGCCAGCAAAACCACCGCCACACAACCTTAACAAAAACTCATGAGGGAATTTATATTGTTAAAAGCTAAGAGAGGAGGGAGGAGAGTTGTTTCAAATCTCAGATATCAAAATTGCAATGCACCATACTCTCCTCTCTCTCTTCTTCCCACATTACCAATTTTGCCATAAATGCCGGCTGACTCTGCCACACTCTTTCTGTCTATAATTGTACCCATATATAAGTATGTAGAAAGCAGGGCTTTGTCACTTATTCAAATTTTACATATGTTCCGTGTCCTATATTCTTGTCCATTTGGCAAGGACGAAATTATGCGCTTATCTTACGTACGAAATATATCAGTATCCACTTCTCCCTTTTCTTTTGAAATCGTTCATATTTAGAATTCCACAAAATTTTCCGCTATACCAATAATTCCTGCGTACTTTTTGCCTACATATTTTCTCTGTCAAAATTAATGGAGATTTGCCGGTCTTCTTATTTCTCTTTTACTTCCCTGCAAAAATTTTATATTTAATTGAAAGACATCAGACCATAAATATTCCATCAAATTATTCAGAATTTCCTATTTTTGGTTTCCTACACTTTGTGCTACAAG
This sequence comes from Pygmarrhopalites habei, assembly GCA_009870185.1. Classification (NCBI taxonomy): domain Eukaryota; kingdom Metazoa; phylum Arthropoda; class Collembola; order Symphypleona; family Arrhopalitidae; genus Pygmarrhopalites; species Pygmarrhopalites habei. The sequence continues at coordinate 15,530 of WJFB01001585.1, read as the reverse complement.
TGTGTGGTTACAAAATACTTTATTTTGTACCTCAAATCAATTTTGAGAAGATAAAAGAAGTACGCCGCAGTATCTTTTCCTTCCTTCTGATTAAATTAGAATGTATTATAATGCAGAGAATCCCTCTCACTCTTTTCATGAGCCTCCAAAATGATTGAACAAATTGCAAGCTCACACAACAACCACATATGAGTTCATACATGTACATAGAGGCATGATATAAAATTCTTTGTTCTACAAAAAAATTGAATTACTACTTACTCCGTCTCTTTCTCTACGCTGTAGAAAAGAAGCCCTGCTTCAGAAAGAGAGAGAGAGACATTGGGCGTTGACAAGAGCAAAGCACAATCCAATGAGAGTCTGCTGGAGTGATGTAATGTAACTGAAAAATGAGACAGTGTACCCCTTTTCTCTTTCCGCGGAAGGATTGTAATGCCGTTTTTTTCTACTTTCTCCCAGTTGAAAATTTTCACTCAAAGAAGAGACAGGCTGCATTCCCCGACTTTTATGTACGTAGAGAGAGAGAAGGCTTGAGATCCCATGCCAGTAGAGAGTGAGACTTCGAAGAAAGATGTATAGGTAGTTTTTTTGTGCTGCATTTGCAATTTTATATTATTTCCTACGCACGCGAGACGAGAAGAAAGAGGAGGGAGGCGAGAAAAATTCAGTGAAATGTAATGAAAGAGGAGAAACGGAGGTATAACATGCCATGCAATTCTATATGTGACTATTATGTACGTGTACATCCCTCACTTTCACTCTCTCTCTTCTTATTTACATACGCTGGGTGTAAAAACTTTATGAAGAGCTTCAAACCCACAACCACCCAAAAACCAACCAACATACTTTCAAAGAGTAAAGAGAGAGAGAGCTTTCTCTTTTATTGGAGATTTCGTGTACGGTGTGTGTGTGTGTGTGTGTTACACCGTGTCGGATTTTTTCTCATCCACCCCTTTCTCTCTCTCCCTATCCTCTATTTCTCCTCTTCGTTTTTTTACAACCCAAACCAACCCAACGGCAGCATCTCATTCCTAACTTTGAGGGAAATTGTATTATGTTGTTTTTTTCCCTCCCTCTTTCACTCAGTCCCAACTTTTTTGGGTACAACTCACGGAGAACATATTATTACGTGTTTGTGTTGGGGGAGAGAAAGAAGCAAAGTATATTTTTGGTGGGGTGGTTTTGTGGGTTTGGTTGGGTATCCAAGTGGAGATTCTCTGGTTATACTAATACTGAAATTACACACACATTACCTGTGAATTTCACTTCTCCTTCCAAAGGAGAGAGGGATTTGTATTCATGAGAGCGGGTTTGGAAATGATGATTTTTGAATAGAGTAAACTTCAATTCTCGGGAATTTTAAATTCAAATTCACTTTCCCTCAACATTCCTTCCAAGCTTGGCTTTCAGAGAGAGAGTGTGTGTGTGTGAGTGTGTGTGTGTCGTCATCTTACAAATTTTCTCTTTTGAAACTCTTGAATGATCCTCCCTCTTCTCTTTCCTCTCCAACAAACTTTCTTTAGACGATGAGGATTGAAAAGTTTTTTTTTCTGAAGGGAACACAAAAAATGGGAGTGGGTGGAAATACAGGATATACAGAGAGGAGGATCTCTTTATTACTGTGCGTAGAGTGGAACAAGTTTTCTTGGAAATATTGTGTGTCCAATATTTATATAAGTGTGTGTGTATGGTGGCTGAGCAAGTTTGGCCATGATTGAATGATTGGGGAGAAGCTCGTTTTGAATTTTATTAGTGCAAATTCAAGATGTATTTATTTTCCTTTTCGTACACACCTACCATGTTCTACAGTATTCAGTATAACATGTAGCTATGCAATAGGTGTCACAAATGTGTTAATTTTTTTCCCCTGTTATATCAAAGTGTGGATAATTTGCTAGACTAGACTTCGTCTATGTGGAGTGTGTGTGTGTGTGTGTGGAGAGCAATGATTAGAAAATGGTGGGGAGGATATTGACTTGAGTTAAAGTATTGTCATACTGCAGTCTCATACTTTGTGTGTGTGTGTATCATGTGTGTAATGTGTATATTTGTTGTTGTGTGTTTGTAGTGGATGGTGAGTCGTAAAACTTTCTCCTTTATTGCATTGTGCCCGATTAATTAAAATGAAAGTTTTGGAGGACAGATAAAAAGTTTTTTTCCGTCTCACCCACCCTCCCTCCCTCCCCTGTTTGTGTGTGTGTTGTACGATCATGTAAACCCACGTGCCAGTTTAGAAATAAATGGATGGGTGGGGCTTGGAAATAATTTTTTTTGTTGTGTGGAGTCTTTTAATGTGGTGGAGTGTGTGGCCGTGTCAATGAACAATGGTCATGTGTGGACACACATTCGCATACAACATGCAGTGTTTCTCAGTTCCATCAAATTGAACAAAAATAAATACATTTATATATTTCTACACTCGATTTCCACACACACATGAACAAAATTGTTTGTGTGTGACGTGCACAAGAGTTTGTTCTTGCTCAAAGTTTTTTGGGGTAAATGAATCGGGGACAGTTGTTTCGACAAAAATTAATGTAACAATTTTTTTTGTCCAAGTTAATTTCGAGAACAAAACATCCGAGAGAATTAATCAATTATGATAATGATGATCGCTACACTCAGAATGAATTTTCGCAACTTTCAAATTAAATTGTGTCTCCAATGAGAGAGAATGAAATCCAAATTGAAATGATGTAACTAATGATTTTTTTCTTTTGTCTTTGTTGATTGTAGGTAAGTCCATGGATTCTCCATTTCTGGTCTAATTTAATCCTACCTAAATCCATACTACGGTGAGGGTGCACGTCCTCGTCATTGTCCATGATTCATCGGATAAAATGGTATCATAATTATGTCGTAAATAATATTTCATGCTGGAGGGACTCCAGCCTTCTTTCTTTATTCTGACATTTTGTAAAAAAATGGAAGACAAAATTTAGAGTCATTAATTTAGTTCAGAGGATATTGGAGGAATACATAAGATCGTGTAGGGATATTTTCATAAGAAACAAATGTACGGGGGTCATGTAAAAATCCTATTTTGTGGTGGGTAGGAGATCATGTATAATAATAACCCGGGATATCTATATTCTAGATGAATAGAGTGGATTTGAGTGTGGAAAAGATGTTAGCATAAATCATAAATAATCATTCGTCCATTTCCCCTCACCACATCCTATTCCCTCCTCCACCATCCCTTTGAACATGAAAAAGATTAAAGATTTTAGTTCCAGTTGAGTTGACTCATCTCTCCATTGCCTACTGACTCTCCTCCTCCTTTCTGCTTCCCCTACTCCTACTATGGATGTGGAAAGTCTGTTTCATGAATTGGAAGAACGTGAGCGTCAATTAGTGACAAGAATTTTGCATGTATTTAGTCCCGCATGAGTAGTAGGCCTCCTCCTCCACACACACACACACAACCAACACACAATTCATTCCAAAATTCCCATGGCTAATCCCAAATGCTGTAGATAGTCCAGTCTCTCCTCTCCCTCACACACACCTAATGAATCGTGGGGGAGCCGGGACGGTGTGTGTAGGAATTATTTGAAATATAATATACTTGATAATTAATTAAATACACACACACGTACTACACATCAAAACAAAATTGTGAAGAGACGAGATACACAAAATGTCTAGATAGCGCAGGCCGAGTTTTTCTTTTCATTTTTCAATTCCACTCCATTTGTCCACACACTCAGAAGCCAGGCCGGCAGCTGTCGTTTTGCGTTTGTTGATAAAAAATTGGAAAATGAGTCGGAAAAATCATTTTGTTTCCTACTGGCCCAAGCTGAATTTGGAATGGAGGGAAAATTGCAAAACATATGAGGAGTTTTCATCAAATGCTATACATTTTAGGAACCAAGGGAAATGGAAAAAATTTTAATTTTAATCCCTCCCATTCTTTCCGTTTTGTCATGTGATGTGCCTCTGCCTTCTCTCTCTAGTTGAATATCCCAACAGTCCATCCTGTGTTCAGCCAGAGAAATTAAGAGTGACAATAGGAAATTGCACGCACACAGCCCCAGCCCAATCTTTTGTTAATGCTTCATGTATATTTATATACATTTATACGGAATACCGTAGAAGAGGGATTTGGAACCCGAGGTTGAATTAGGGTCTCATGAGGTAGAAGACTTTGGAATTGACTTTCTCTTTTCAAGGGACTGCCTCAAATTTATTATTTTACAATTTTGTAATTAATAAATTGGGGGGTGTGGTTTGTGGATTTTTTTTGTGTATTAATATGAAAATACAGCTTTTTGTACCAAGTTCCGTTTCCCTCCCTCTCAAAATTAAATAGGGATGATAATACTCCTCTCCTGTGACGTTGATTCCCCTAAGCCTGAGTCAAAGCAAATGAGGAAGAGAGGGTCGCATGAAATTAATGAGGGAAAGAATATTTCATTGGCTCCTTTCATAAATACGTACACGTGTATTTCCGAGCAGGATATGTGTGTGTGTGTTTATTCCCATTCTGCCATTCTTGTTGTTAGTGGGGAAATGACCTTTTGACATTTTCCCTCCAGGTATTTGTTAGAGGGGTGTCATTCAGTCATAAAATCAAATAATTATAAATTATATCTCTGATAACCTGGCTTCATTTTTATTAAATTTGGAAATTTGTCCAATTAGCTTTGAGCTTGATATGTAGAGTATAGTACCCCAAGCCAGAATTTGTAAATTAAATGCTCGGTGGCTAGACAGACAGACGAAAAGTCAGGAGAAAGAGACAACAAAGTTTTTTAGGGACGAATTTCCATAATTTTTTTTGATTGACTCTAGTTTGTCTTCAATTAGGCCGACCCAGATTTTTTGTGTCTGGGGAGCCTTGAAAAAAAGAAAAGTCAAATTTTGAGTAAAATTCTGGAATATCATTCGCTCTCTTACCCCCGCTTGTCACTCTTGCATGAAACAGAGGAGGAGAAAAGTGTACAGGAGGAGGAGAAAAAATTTGGAGACGGACGAAGCTAACGAAACGAAAAGTAAATTTGCTAACAAGAGATTTGTTCTCAGAAAAAGCTCCTCTCTTTTCCCCCCTCTCACTCTTTCATCCTTCAGACAACAGAAGAGATAGGGAAGAGAAGAGAGATAGTTAGTTTCCATTGGCCATTACTTCTGCACGAAGACACTTTGGTACACAAAGCCGCAAAAACCAAGTGGAAGACTCAAATGGAATTGGACTCAAGTTGTACTCACGATTAAAGAGAGAGAGACAGTATATCTAGTATAGATAGAAAAGAGATGGGTGGAGGAGAGAGTGTATCTTACATCGTCTCAACGTCATCCTCATCATCATCCCCTCTTTTCTATGTCTTATGAGAGAGGATATAATTGTGTATAATAGTCTAAATTCGTAAATGGAACTGGTAATGAAAGTTTTTGGTCGTCGAGTGGGAGAGAGAGAGAAGGAGAAAGCTCAACTCTGAGGAAATTCTATTAAGGAAAGATACAGGGTAAAAGAGGATGTAATAAGATTATAATATCGTATCGTCCTTTCCGCGAGAGAGAGAGAGACAGAGAGGAGAGCACAGCTTGCACTGACTTTACCTTGGATTTTAGATGCCATTCGAAAACTTTACTTGTCCTCAACAAGGAAGAGAGTGTGTGTGTGTGGTGTGTAGGGAAAGGGACACTTTATACACAAAAGTGTGTCCTAGGGTAAAAACTGAAGAGTGTGTACATGTGTTTCTGTGTGTCAAGAGAATGAAGTCTTGGATGTGGTAAAGGATGAAATATTTGCTTTTCAATGATGATGAGATCATTGACATAGTCAAATTACACAAGGAAACGAGTAAATAAGGAGTTTTTAATAGGATGTTCCCAGTAATCAGAAAATGCCTTGAGGAGACTTTGTCTCTGTCTTCCAACCTACGACCACTCTAGAGCTAACATGCTTTTAGGAAAATTAGTCATAAATTTTTTACGACTGGGTGGCAATATGTGTGGAGCAGAGATTTCTCATTCCAATTTTTGCCAAAGGGTCAAGACTCAAAAGATGTTTTAAAACAGAATTCAATTAAAATATAGAGAATTTAATTTACTACATCAAAAAAGAGTCAACTAATCGACTTAATAGATAATGTCGTTTCGTCAAACAAAAATGAGTTTAAAAAATTGTGTAAATTTATTATTTTCAATATTAATTTTACAAACTCATTTTATGGTTTAACTGAATTTTACTTACGAAAATTAGTTATAAGAAATCAATGATGGAAATCTATTTTTATATTTCAAATAGGCAATCACATTCGAAACTAGAACAAAATTAGCATGACTTGCTTCTGGAAAATTATTTTCTCCAACTGAGCTTCATAAAGGTCACACATGTCGTCTTTTTTCCTCTCCTCTTTGGATTTTCCCAATCAAAAAATGTGAGTTGAAGAGTGTTGGACTTGGACTTAAGATTTGGCATTTGAGACTTTCTTTTCCCCTTCATTCTTCATAATGGACACGTAATCTTTCGCTCAACTCAAACTCCAAGATTTATGGGCGGAAGATTAGAAAGACTGGGTGTGTGTGTCTGTGACAAGCTTCATAGTATAACACCACCACTCTCACAAATACACACACACGCACAGAGAGAGAGAGAGTATTGTCACCACCACCTGTCACACATTGTCTCCCTGTTCCTTCTGGCTTTCCTCCTCAAGCCACTTCCTTAGCTCGTCAACCCGCTCACCAGCCACTTGACTATATACTCATCCTCTTGGAAATCTTAGCCCCATTCCGTTGGTCCCAAAAACATATCAAAATAAAATTACAGCATTTAATCCTCCCCCTTCAGCGGAAGAAGGAAAGGAATCTTCACAAAAGATCTTCACAATTCCACAAAACAATATAATAACTCTTAAACACACACACAGGCACACACAGCCATACACACAACCAAAAAAAATTATGCTCCACATATAGACTCAATTCTCCATTATTCCACTTTATATAGCTCACGAGCTCAGCTCAGTACAAAAAAAATTGTGGAGAGAAAGTGAGAGGGAAAGATGAGGATTTTTGCTGACGCGGCTGACGTCCTTTATTTTTTTCTTATAGAAAATAAAAGTTGGAGAAAGAGAGACAGAGGAGGAGAAGAAGGAGAGGGGAAAAAATTTTGTGGAGAAATTTTCTCATATCATCTGGCATGGAGTGAGTATTTGTGTGTGTCTGTGTGAAAAAAATGTGAGTCTTTTGGTCTCTCACAAGTACACATACATACTCCGATGCGGTTGATGGTGTAACGTGTGTGTGTGTGTGAGGGATATTTGGTGTTGGTCGGTCTAACACTTTTATGACAGCTGCCTTTGATTTCTTCGATTTTAATTTGGCCTCGTGCGAAAGCTCAAGTCATCTCTTTTCACCCAACGGAGCCAATTGTCAAAGATAACAATCAAAGGAATGGAGAATGGGAGAGAGTCAAAGTCACCGAGCGAGAGGGTGGGTGTGTGTGTTGAAGAAAAGCTGGCAAAAGAAGTAGATGTTTGAATAGAGAGAATAGAGTGAGGAGAAAAAAATGAGAGTACAGAGGAGGAGGAGGAGGTGGAGAGGAGCGAGGGATGATGCCATTGAGCAATATCTTGAAGAGAGGAATGAAAGCTATACGAGTTTTTGGCTGTTGTTAAACCCTAGGAAGTCCATTGAGCAAGATATCTTCATCAAGCCCTATGGCTCCTGGTCTTGATGGCCTTCCCTATCTTTCCTCCTCCTTCTCCTCCCTCGATTTTACTCTCCTTGTCTTCCTCTCTCTCTTCCGCTCTCTCTGTCTCTATATTTCTCCACACACCTTTTCCCTAAAGAGATACGTGTGTGTGTGGATGTGTACACGTTACTCAGCTCTCCAAAAGTCTTTACTCTTTACATTACATCGATACTTTAGCAAGTAGGTACTTTTCTTTTCATGACGGCTAATGTGGTGCCGTTAGGTGGTAGAGTGAAAGTTAAGTGAAAGAACGCTTGGCTGTAGTTTCAATTCCATTCTCTTTCTCTCACTCTTCTCACACTTCACCATCTTATTCGAGTGTGGGGCCCAGACCCCATACGTTTTTCTGTAGATGAGAAGTGTGTGACTGGAGTTGGTTCCACACACACACACACACACCCATACATACAGTGTCAACTTTCACTAACTTTTTCCCTCCCCTACTTTCACCCACCTAAATTCAACCTTTTCTTTCGCCCTCCATTCCCTTTAATCTCAATTCAGGAGCTGGGACCCTTGTGCACACACAACCCCTCCCCTCTCACACCCAACACACACACACGTAGTCACACACACTTTATAAACTTTCCATACACAAGACAGCAGCCCACTTTCCAGTCACACACACACTCTCACTCCCTCGCTCAGAGATGCAATAGATTGTAGTCATGTTGAGCCTATTAGAAACCCTCCCAGCTTCCACTCAATTTCCCTTTTCATTCCCTCGCGAGTTGGGCTGGGGGTCTCTGTGCCTCTATCTCTCTCTCTCGTTATTTGAGTGTGTAGGTTGGATGGAGGAATCCATTGTGTTTTCTTCCGACTTGATTCAAACTATTTAATAGTAGATTATAGTTTGGGATATCAAAACAGCTTTATTTATTTTTTATCTTTACGTTATACATTCCCTTTTCACTGTGTGAGGCGTGTATGTGTCCGTATGGTGGGAAACTCCATTCTTCAAAATTTTGTAGAGAGAAAACTCTAAACTTCGTAACCTTCTTTACTTTCCCTCCCCTCTCGATAAACTCGAGAGAGAGTAAACATTCTCAATTTTTATGGAAAGAATTCCAGGGAGAGCTAACCTCCTTCCTATTGACTTGAGAGACTAGAGAGAAAGGGAGAAGGAAAATTTTCAATGTGACAGATCACATCTAAACTGTGATTGGCACTCAGACACAACACACACGTCCCATTTCCATACATGTATGTGCATGTGCACACAAACACACACACACGCGGAGGGGGAACATACAGCGAGAGGGAAAATTGAGTCAGTTTTTTGAATCAATACTTTTTCTCTATTCTCCATCACACCTCTCTCACTGTGACAGTGTCACACCCAGATTTTCTTTCCAGGTTCTATTTTCTCCTCTTGAATAACTCTCACCGGCTCCATTAGTTTGGAGGGGGAGGCAGTCCCAAATTTGTTTATCAATTGAAATTATGAACCTCTTTTTTCATCTTTTCTATTCATATATTTAATTCATGATCATGCCTCGTTCATTACATACTTACCCAACTTTTTCTTCTCTCCCTCTCTTTTCAAATGGAGGCCATTGGGGCAAGGCCTTTAAATGTGTGTGTGTGCTTGAGGCTGACGTGCCAAAAATCAAAAGGAGTAAATCTAAAAGGAGGAAAGCGATAACTAAGAGATGGAAATCAAAGAAAGGCTCTCTCTTTTCTCTTTCTCAAAATGTTCATTCATACCCGAGAGTGTGTGTGTGTGTGGAGAAAGGATTGGATTGTAACATGGACTCGTTCTTCTTGTTCAAATGAAGTTAGCCTCCTCCTGGCTAATCTAGGCATGTGACCGCGATGCCTTTCTATCCTCTTCTCGCTTTCTCTCTGTGTCTGCCGCTGCCAAGTGTATTTTGGTGAAAGCTTTATAGGTCTTTGAATCCCGAAGGATGAAAGTTCTTGCACTACCTTATTGTCTTTTACTCTCCTTTTCTCTCCAGGCTGGGGTGTGTGATAAACGGGATTTGAGAGAGAGTGTGTGTGTGTTGAGGAGGAGGGGGAGGGGAGGTGGTCACACAAAAATATAAATTACAACCATAGAAAGATATGAACCCCAAAGTGTGGACAGCCAGACTTTCTGAATTTGATTTCTTTCTTCTGTCAAAGGTTAACTAAGTAAGTTATTAGTGAGAGCGGAATTTCCTCCTTTCTCCATCCATTCCTCATGATTTCTCAGATTCTTTTGTCCTTTTGTATGTGTGTGTGTGTGTGTCTCCATACACTTTCCATGAAATGAATGGGCTGCCACCATTTCAGCTTTTCAACAGTCCCAACTTTCCAGTCTCTTCTTCAATTCTCAGAATTCCACTGTAGATACAGAGAGAGAAAGAGTCCCGCGTGTGGGGCGACGAATATAGGGTAAAAGCTGAGCGGAGAGAGAGAGAGAGAGAGAGAGGAAAAAAGTCATGAAAAGTCACGTCACTCTACTGTTTCTTCTCTTTCCATTGGATTAACCTTCTTTTTTCACTCAAATAGACGTTGCCTTAGGAGGAGGAGGAGAGTGTAGAGTGTTATGGACGGACGTTAAAAAACTTGGCTTCTCATTCCCATGCTTCCCTCCTCCTCGGCTATTTGCTGGAGAGAATCGAAACTCTTTTCTCGGTCCAAAAAAAGAGGGAAAAAGTCACAGTTGAATTAATTTTGATTTAGAACCTTCCCCCATGACTCACCTCTTAGTGTGTGTGCAGTGCATGTGTGTGCTTTCTCCTTTATGCATTATGTACAGAAAAAGGTTTTTTGGGAGACTGCGGGGTAATTTAGTGGGATTTTCTCACGTTCCCTCTCATTACGATTATAGACATTTATAAATAATGGAGAGAGTGAATAAAATTAAGGAATCTAAGAGGCTCTAAGCTCACAACTAAAATACATACACTTCATTCAAATACAGTACTAAATAAATAATCTTAATTGTAAATCTTAATGAAGACGGGCCACAAACTTGGTTTAATTGCCAATAAATATTCTGCACAAATTTTAAATTTTGCTACAAACCAAAGCATGCTCACAAGTACAAATTGTGTTTTTCTACATCCAACATTTGTACACAGAGAGAGAGACAGAGAGAAACAAAAATGTCGATTCCAATGCACTTGTTTACTTCTCTTCCGGAAAGTAAAATCCTTTAATGTGCCTGAGCAGCAGCATCTTTTAATTGTGTGATCACGCTCATATTTCATCATCAGCTGAGAGCAATTGAAAGTAGGGCGAGGGCTAAAAAGGAAGATAGAAATAGAGAGAGAAACGGAGAATTCGAAAGCTGAGATTTCTCTCCCTCGAGACTCTCACTGTGAATAAGGAGAAAATTCGGTGGAGAAAGCGAGGAGAAGAGAAAGCCATGTGATAAATACAGCGTTCCAGTACCACCACCATATAAATACGTGTATACATTACGTATACACAGGCGTATGAGTTTTTACAGAGCTTGTTGCTGCTCCTACATTTACACGCCTCTCCCCCATTGGGCACACACAGAGTCTCAGAGAAAAGGAAAACATGTACGGGTGTGTGTGTGTAGTTGTGTATAGATAAATCAAAAGGGGGTATAAAATTAAGTGGGAAGTGGAGCTGGAGATGAGGTTTCAATTTCTCTTCCTTACCGCATCATTTATGCATTGTAATAGTCCTCATGCATCTTCCCCACACACTCAGACCTGAATGTCTTTAGAGCTCTATGTACATATCTTGGTTCGGTGTGTGTGTGCGTGTGCGGGTGTGTAGAAAATTGAAAATTTTGAATGGCCAAAATTTGAGATGAGGAAATCCCAAGTAGTGGAATTCATCTCATTTAAATTTCTCCATGGAGTGGCCGAGGGAGATGAAGATAAACAAAGAGGAGTGGTGAAAAGAGTGGAGAGGAAATCGGATTAGGAGGGGACTCTCCAGGATAAACAGTCAACGGAGCAGAGACAATCGTAGAGACGGAGAGACGGAGAGCCGAGCGGACGAGCGGAAGAAAATAAAGGCAGAAAAAGATGTTATTGATGATGAGGAGGTTGTGTGTGGATTCTGTGATGTTGAGAGAGGGAAAGAGGATGAGAGAGAGAGAGATCACAACAGATTTAAGCTCCAACGTTCTCTCCTCCACTCTCTCGCTCTCTCTCCAGCCTAATGGAACTCTATCCAGGGGAATTAAGGGACTTGATGGGAGAAACAAAATCTAATTGGGTGTAGAGTGTAGGGAGGAGAGAGGGAGAGAGAGCAAAGATGCAAGATTCAGAATGCTGTGGGAAAATCCACGATCAACACTAATTTAGTGACCTATTTCCTCTCTTCCTTCCCAACCTCATTTTGACTAAGGAGGAGAGGGGGAGATGGTAGGAGTATGTTTAAACATATCAAAATGTATGAGGAATTCCTCACTATTGAATTCTATTGTTTTTCCCCTCTCCCATTCTCTCTCTATTATCATTATTCTCACTCTAGACCCTTCTCCCCCCCCTTTCTCTCAAAGTCTTAAGAGATTTGCCTTCAAACCTGCCACTTGCCATTCTGAATCAAACTCAAACTTTGTATTATGAACTTGGAGCTGTCACATTGTGTTACTTTTTCATTTCCTCTCTCCAACTCTCTCTCATTTATTTCATTTTCGGAGGAGAGAGAAAGAGAAAGAAAGGAGAAAAAGGGAAATGGGAAGACTTGTCTTGACTTTTCAACGTTCCTCCCGCGCTCTACATTGTGTAAGTTGTACATTTTTTAAAATGTTCTAAGCCATTTTCCAAATCTCCAGCTTATACCGTCTATTGCACTATGGTGTGGGAAAGGAAAGAAGGAGAAGACTTTGATTCACTTAGAAAAGGGTTGGTGAGGCAATGAAATTGAAAGTGGAACGAATTTCTTTCAGAGATTCACAGATTCCTTTGTTTTCTCATTTTGTAGCTGTGAGAGTTGGTCACCTTTTTAGAACATTGTTTCAGTTTACTTTGTATTACGTACAATAAGTATACTGTAATCTTGTGAATCAAATCGCCGTTTATTAACTGTTAAAATAATTATTTTAAAAAATATATTCGAAATTATCATCAGCATCCCAGACGCCCTCTCAGAAAATACGGTGAAAAATTGTCTCGCCTTTCCAAAGTTAAGAGCACTCCTGTTTATTCCTCACTTTCTCCAAGGTAAGAAGGGAGAAAGAAAGTTTTGGATACTTTTTGAGTTGTTGAGCTCCATTGATTTCTCCCTACACACGTATATATGCACGTATATGACATTTCATGAGTGGATTGGGAAATGGGTGGTCTTCAAATTCACTTGCCTCTCACATCCACATCCACACTCGAAATCCCCCCATGCAATAGAATGGATGGACGACGATCCCATGGAGTCGTCATCAAGGCGGGTAGACTATAACTGAAAGATAACCGTTGGACATTTTCTTTCTCTCTCTCTCTCTCTCTCTCTGGTGTGTGGATCCAGGAAAATCGGCAAACTTGTTACCTTTTCTCTTAGCCTCATTCCCCTGTCTCCCACAAAAATATACTATCGTCTCAGATTTTTGTGGTCTATTGGACACTTCAACTTTTGGACATTGCACCACTCTCTTCTATTCCCTCCCCTTTCAATCTGCTGGATAACACTATCTCCATCACTACCCTTCCAAGCAGTAGTAGTAGTAAAATATAAAGACAAAGAAAGTAGTCCAGGTAAAATCATAATCAAAGATCCTCAGAGGGAAAGCTAGACTGAAACTGAATTTCTTTTCCATATAAAAGACACGGGGGAGGGGAAGAATCTTATCTTTTATATCCCATCATCATATGATTATCTGACAAAGGGAAAAAATCCTCTGTGGATTTTTTATGTCCCGTCTAAAAACTTTTGAGAGAATTCGGAGCAATGTAAAAAGGGACAAAGAAGATAGGGTACAGAAGGATAAGGCAGAATAGCCAATGATAGAAAGAGAGAGAGAGAGGAAGGACTGTCTAGTTTTCATGTCAAATGTGGGAGAAATTTAGAATTTAAGAGTAGAACGTGGAAAAATGGATGTCATCATGTACCAGTAATGTTTATGCTTACCCTTCTTCTTCTTGTCTTGTCCTGTGTGTGTAGAGTTGAAATTCTTATTGTTCAAAGTCCTTCCATGTATCACATGCTCCATAATCATAAGCAGGGAGTGAGCAACCCCAGACAACTCGCTTTATCAACATGGACGTGTTCTCATGTAGCTTAGGTACTTTTGACAAAATAAAAGTGGGGAAAAAGTCGGGTCATGTGATGATGTTCTTTCCTCCTCCTCCACTTCCTTCTCCTCTATCTCTACTTGTTTCTTTTATGTTGTATCCTCCCAAAAGCTCTCTCTCGTTCTCTCCCAGCATTTCCCAGAGAGGCAGAGAGGAGGAACGTGTTGTTTTCATGTACTGTGGCTGCCGTCGCTTTCCTCCTCGTCTTTGGCCCTTTTTCTTTATGACATCGTTTTGGTTCTGACTTCAGTGCGTGACATGAGAAAGCCATTCAAGCAACACCATCCTCTCTCCCTCCTTCTCTCTTTGCATTGCACTCCTCTTCGGGTTCATATAAAAATTTGTACAGACTCTCTCTCTCTCTCTCTCAACAAACAGGGACACACGTTTTTTCTGCAGTCTCTATCTTTCTCTCTCTCCTCTAGTCTTTTTTTTTTCTGCCAAGCTCCATTGCACTCAATTCATTTTCATTTTGAATAACTCTTTTTAATTAATTCACTCCCAAAAAAATTTACCCCATTCTAGTTTTTTGGAAATCTCCATATTATCCTACACTGTGATGTATGTACACAACAGGAACAAAACGACACAATAAAGAGACAAGCAGACGGAGGAGAAGGATATAGAAAAGTATTTTAGCACGTGGCACACAGTGCAGCGTGAGTGTGTAGAAGTGTAGTGTAGTGTATTTGTGTATACAACGACGTTGTAAAATAATAAGGCAATTTTATGCGGTCGTGGCTATGGAAAGTTTGCTCTTGATTCCGTCACGATCGATTATTATGGAACATGTCTAGAGAGAAGAGTTTCTTGAAGAGAAAAAAAATTGAAAAAGAAATCTTGTCTACATTTCGGTACATCGTGTGTGTGTGTGTGTATTGTGTCTTTGTGGAATAAGGAGAGCAAAAAAACGGAGAGAGAGAGCACCCAAATTATGATCTCGAACATGACAAGGGAAGTTAGCTTCGACTGTTCCTTCTAAACCAAAAAATTTTCAGACAAAATTTCGTGCGTTTTTTTTAAATTCTCTCTCTCTTCCTCTCGGAAACTCAATGCGGTTATTCTGAGGGATAATAAAGAAAATGGAGGAGGGGTTTTCTAGCAGCTTTTTTTCCAAACAAAATTTGTTAACATCGTTTGCTGTTCTAGTTTGCCTTTCAACTGCTCTCATACACACTCCAATGCATATGCATACATGTATAAACGTCACTATCGTCATTTCTGTCAAGATCTTTATTTTCCCTCTCGCATTGCATCTCTCCCTTCAAAAACTACATCATTTCACAATTTTGTATTTTTTTGTACCGTCTTATTTTTCCCTCTCCCAGGATGCTTTTAGTCGTAAAAATAAAACTGGGCAAAGTGCATAGGGTCACATACACTGTGTGTGACACACACTCCAAAAACACTGCACTATCTAATACAAAGAAAAAGTGTAAAGAAGAGACTTTCTATTTTTCCATTGCACTCTTCCTCCCCTACAACAGCCTATATATTATACATCATGGAGGAATGCTTGAAATAAACAAAAACATGTAAATTCTGTTTCCAGCCACACACACACACACACACACACACACACACACACACACACACACACACACACACACACACACACACACACACACACA
>WJFB01001584.1:0-29008 GCA_009870185.1 Pygmarrhopalites habei | reverse complement strand
ATAGTTGGGTTGTCCAACCATGCAAGCAAAATTATTAAATTCTGACGGTAAAGGTGAGAATAAAATTCAGTTTATGCTTGGAGACTCCTGCTGGAAAACACGTTTCTTGATGACCTTTGCTCTCTTGGTCACTGTCCATGCCAGCATTAACCCCCGGCCTCCAAAGAAATTACACGACATTTCAAGGATACAGACTACTTCAGGTCAGAGAACAGGAAAATTTCATGAGCAATATTCCGAGATACAGCCAGTCAAAGTCGTGTCAACTTAGAAAAATCATCCTGTATACAGTATTTTCATATGTGGCCGTCCATACTTCTGTTCAATTATACTGAGGGGTGAGTATCACAGTTAATTATTACACTCGAGTTAATTAACCCTCCACACACACACGAACGTAATCCCCAAATTATAGTGTGGAGAGTGACAAGCTGATAATTGGAGGATGTTTATTGAACAATAATTTACACATGGACTCAATTGAAAGAGAGTAAATTCTGCGCACAGACGAAAAGACACGAGCACACGCAACTTCATATACCTAATGGTACACATTTGGAAGCGTGTGAAATATGAGGATATTTCACTTTCTCTCTCTCACACACACACAATAGAAAATCTCCTATAATTATCTTTCATCCTTACTCAGTTCACTTTCACTTGCGGTTGGAGGGGAGAAATACATGTGTGGTGAGATTTTATAGAGCATGAAAACGGAGAACAATGCAATTATGATGGAACTCGGTTGACTAGACGTAATTAATTGTGACTGAATTATCCAGCATTTGCACTAATATTTTTAAATTAGCAATAGATTGTCTTTTCACAATTTACATGGGAACTTCTCAATTCATTTGTCCTTTCCTTTTTTTAGTAAACGAAACAGCTAAAGGAAAAATTCACTTTTCTTGTAGAAATTATGAGGGAAAATTAGTAATAAATAATCAAGTACGATGTTCTGAAAGATGAGAGATGAGAAAAGAAAGTTGGGAGAAAATTCAAAAGTTAGGGATAGTGATCGTTGGGAGGAGGGGGAAAATTAAAAATAAACTTGATAATTATCTGTAGACTGCGGTTAAGTCATTCTCCCTATTTTCCCCTCGTATCAAAGAAGAAAGCCAGCTAATAACCGACTTTGTTGATTTTCTCAACTTGTTTATTAATAGCATAAATGAAAGTGGAGGAGGAGAGAGGGAGGGAGGGAGACGTTCCAATATTTTGAGAGATGGAGGGAAGGAGGAGGGAATACCAAAAGACTTTCCTATGAAATCATAAAGAATTCTTTGCCCTGCAGCCGACAGCCGCAAAATTCTTGTTTTCTCCCAATTTCCTATAAACAACTTCCCACGTCCCAGATACATGGAACTTCTTCTTCCTCCTCCTCCTCCTCCTCTACACAGAAACATGAGGGGCTAGAAAGAACATCTGAAGATAGAGAAAGGAGAGGAGAAACTGAAACTGAAAGCCGATTCTTGATCACGACCCGTGCTGAGGAGATCAAACGGGGAATTTGAGCTGAGCTGATGAAAAGAGCCAAAGCGAAGACCAACACACACACACACTGAACATGGGGTGTAGTGTAGCGTAGCACTGACGTGCCTTTGAACCCGAAGACCACAACCACTTTAATTAAATTCTAATACTTTCACGTCCTATCCAAAAACTCCCACTTTCTTCCCACCCTTTTCCCTCCATCTCTCTCTCTTGGGCAGAATAAAATGATGGAGAAAGTGTGGACAGCTGGACAAGTTTTGTAGAATACTTTTTCTACGTAACCGAAGAGGAGTTGTTTATTTATGTTAAAGTTAAAAATGAACGTTGAGTGAAAGTACAAAATTTTTTTTCGAAAAAAGTCGAATCATAAAGTTTGTAAGGACATGATTCTATGATGTTGAATGTTATTGCAATTACTGGAGAGCTGTAGACCATGATAAGACATTAATTGCATAAATATTGCGAGTTTGGAAAAAAGTTGATGAAATTAGTAAGGAAGGTAGGCGATCTTCCATTCCCTATGAATTTTTCAAACCGACTTAGTACGACCTTGGCCTTTTCGTCATCCCCTTTTTATAAACGTTGGTAGCTACACATAATTTTCTCTGTACTGAATGTAACGAGGGATTAAAATAAGTTCAGAAGATATTCAACCCATAAAACATGTGACGTCTGGGCTGGACTACCCAAACATCCGGTTTATCGGTGTCTTTCCCTTCCCAGTATGCAGTAGAGAGTCATAAAGTACGATGGGTTGGAATTGCTTTTCCCTGTTCTTTTTTAATGGAGACAAGGCAAAGTGAAAGTTTGTGTTTGCCTTTTCTCTCTCTCATCCTCATGAGTTCAGAGTAGAGTAGTGGACGATGGACAAAAAATGGGTCCCGCCGATCCCTGTCTCTCTGTCCCTTTACATGACATGCATGACCGCGCTTTTGACATACTGAATTGCCTTTTGTACGCACATACGAACACACTCCATAGTCATACATACAGTTCAAAGTTGTACTAGTCAAGTACCAGTGAATCCACTAGGACTCTCTTTCTCTCTCGAGTCCATACAGACGGATAATTTGAAATTTTGTGCACAAAATGAAAACTGTTCATTGTCCAAAAAGCACACACACACAAGCCCACAGGAATGGAGGGTGAAAATGAGGGAAAAGTGCATGTTTAGCATGCAAATTTTGGAGTAAAGTGCAACGTCACTGCGTTCCTCTCTCCATAAATTATGATATCTTGTTCCTTGCCAAAGTTTGAGCTGTGTGTGTGCGGGTATATACATATATATATATTCATGTAAACATACACAACGTGCATACCATACACATTTGGATGACGCTTCTCATGCGTGAGGGCAGACGGAGCTCATCTGTGGGCTAACCTCTTGATCATAAAACCTGGCCTGTGTAGCATTCTTGTTGAGAGAGAGAGAGAGAAAGAAAAGGAGAAAGTACCTGGGCTGAAGATGAAGAGAACTGAATAAAAGAGAGACAGAGAAAAGAGATCACAGACACTGGAGAGATGTAGTGGATGGTGCATTAAAATGGGGGTAGGTTCATCAATTCTTTTTTCTCCGAATATCTGTGTGTTATCTCCTTCTCTTTCTCTTCTCCCATTCTTTCCATTCCCATTCTCACTTTCTCTCTATCTTCTTTTATGAGACTTTATTAAGATGCAAAGCTGTTGGTGGTGCTCCATCCCATTTCTCCTGGTGCGGAGAAAGTCTCTGCACACACCACAGCGAAGAAAAAGAGAAAAATGTTGGGGTTAAATGGAGTCGGAGAGAAGCGTCGGTGGTGGTGACGGCGGTTGGCTTTCAGAGTTGTTCCAGCTGAGAAAGCTTTTTCCCATCGTCGTGCATAACTTTGGAAATTTGTAATAACAATGACTCTGACTCTTCCCTTCCCATACTCAACAGTCAATACAGCAATGCTACAGACACACAGAGAGAGAGAGAGAGTATTGGCTTCCCATTCCCTTCTTTCTCTCTTTGTTTATATTTCTGTTATTTCAGGGTGAGTGAAATTTCTCCACTTTTCTCCCATAGAGTGTGAAAGAAAAGTTTGTCTTTGACTTTCTCTTTCTCTCCACCACGAGAATGTAGGTTAAGAAAGATAGAGAATGAGAGAGAATCGTAGATTGGGAGACAATCCGTCCTTCTCTTCCGTTTCCCGTTTCCCCGACAAAATGAAAAGAGGGAAAGAGGAAGAAAAGGAGGAGAGGAGACTTTGAGAGCCAAGTGTCAAGTTCACACTTGTCTTACTTTATCCTTTCACTTCTCTGTTGTGTTTGTTGGTGTGTGTACACAGAACAGTTTCTGTTTTCCAAAATAAATGAAATTATCGGGATGGCCAGGAACTTGAGCTCAGGGAAATTAAACCTTGGCAATAAAAGCCATTTATTTTTTCCTTTCAGTTCTACTCGGATAACCTCCATCTGTACATTGTCTGCACTTTTCCTTTCTCCCTTTCTCTTTCTCCCACAGTTAGTTATGTAGTTTCCTAAAAGGGAAGAAAAGAGGGAGAAATGGAGCTCTGGGTTTTAAAAATAATTTTATCATAATTTATCTTTTATGGGCAGTCATGGGAGTCGACAATGAAAAACACAAATATACAAAATTCCCTCTTCGACCGTCTCCCCCGTCTTCTTCCATATCTCTTCTATCCATCTATCCAAATCGGCTCTTGTCTTATTGTCTCTCCCTTTCTCTCTCTCTCCCTCTTCCATTCCATTCAATAAATCCAAGTTTCCTTTTTTCCCCTGTGCATGCATATTTTTTTAACAAGGAATTCCCAGTCGGGGTTTTTTCAAGGGTCTCCTCGACGTCCAAAAAAACAAATTCCCCATCAACGGAGACGGCGGAGGCCATGGAATGTCAGATAAAGTCACTCAGTTTACAAATCCTTGAATTGAGCTCATCCCCCCAATGAAGATGTTCTCTCTTCTTTTAAGGCACATAGCACTACATATGTCTTTACCTTCTCCATGTCTTCTTCTTGTCCGCGCTCTCTTTCTTCCAGCCTGTCAGATCATGATGCAATTCAGTTAAAACCCAAAGTTCGTGACAGGAAAAGCAATGGCCAATTGTAATTGTCATTGCTATGGCGACAGGGAAGGGAAAGAAGAAGGCGACGGCGGTCGCATTGTCATTCCCTTTTTTCGAATCACAGACACATACATAGCATACATATAGATGTACAAAATGTCGACACACAAGACATATATAAAAGGGACTGTGTTCCCTGCTCAAAATGTATGCTCCAAAATTGCCCATCCATAAATTCACAAAGTCCATTTCCACACACACCACCACAGACACACACAGGAGACGAGAAAAAGGGTTTGCTCAGACTACACCATTATCCGGATGAGACAGAAGAAGAGGAGGAAGGAAAGGGAAGGCAAGGCGATGAAAGTTTGTGAGGTACAAAGTGGACCTCATCTCTAATTCAGCTCAAGCCGTCTTCTTCTTCCTTCCAGGCCGCAGTTTTACTTTGTGCATGGTTTGGAGGAGAGTGTGAATAGGAGGAAGAGGAGGTGGAGAAATGGCAAGGCGTATTTTCATAAATTATGCACTCTTTGTTTTCACCAACATCACCCAAGACTTTCAATGTCAACTCCATTTCTCCACAGAGCTCTAATCATGTATGGAAAGCGTAACAATCTCTCACACACACACTGCATGCATAAAATGCCTGAGAAGGAGGAGCAGATGAGTGGAGAAAGGTCACTTTCAAAAAATTTTGAAATGAATTTTGAAACAGCCTTCACACACACACACAGATACTAATCGAAATTATTCATCTTTTTCACACCCATCTTCATCACCACCGCTTTCACCATCTGAGATTGAGTGACATTGATGAAGTAGGAGAAAGAGAAGAAGACTCTTCACTTTCCCAATTTAACTTTCCTTTCGCCGAGACTAAAACACAAGAAAATGAAGAGAGTGACAACATTTAAATCATAATGGATGCTTGACGTTATGAGTGACCTTTTTAAAATGGATTCTCTCTGAGAGTGAAAGTCACCGCAGACACACACGCACACACAGACGAGGGGAGGCGGCGTGGAGGTTTTTGAGGAAATGTTGTCTCATACGGGTGTGTTAATGAATGTGTGTTTGTCGGTTTGTGTGATTGTGTGTGTGTGAAGGGATGGGGACGTGGTTGAATGGATTAAAATGGAGAAAGGATGTGATGGATGGGAGAAAGTAATATTTCATAGCCATCAATTATTTGTCTCATTAGTAGGAGCCTCTCATGCCTATTACATCGAGTCTTGCGTGTGAAGGGATGAGGTTGACGCTCGCGCCTCTTCTCTTCATACCTCGTTTCTTCTTGTAGAACATGCACAATAGAAGTGGAGTATTTATCATAATCTAAAAACATTCTTACATATGTAAAGAGAGAGAAGAGAGAGAGAGAATGGAGATGCGGAGGAGGAGGAGGAGCAAGTCAAATTCTTGAAGTTCCTTTTTGTTCATTTATAAATGACTTGATCATGCTACAGGCTAACCCTCCGTACATAAATAACTGTCCAAAATTAAGACAACCATCCTTCTATAAAGACAGGGAGGGAGAAGAGGGAATGGAGGAGAAAGGAAGAGAAGTCACGAGCTTGAGGGACTGTCTGGCTTCTCCTAATCGCACAGTTGCCTCCTTGAATTGAGAGAGAATTTCAGTGAATTTACAATGTGAGGAATTTGTTGTTGTGGAGCCTCTCTCTCTCTTGGAATGGAGAACTTTTATGGGATTTCAAGGCAAATTGGAGCAAGACTTTCACTCTCTCTCTCTCTCTCTTCTTTTATGTTCCAAGATCATTGTTTGGGGAGGTAGATGCTCTCTCCTTCCCTTGGGAATGTAAGGCAAAAGGAAAATTATGCTCACCATACTCTTTACACATTCCACTTTCTCCTCTTTATTGTGTACATGTAGGACTACAATACTACAGGGAAAAATATTGAAGACATACACAGAGAGAAAGGACGGTGCATCTAAACAAGTTTTCTCAAGAGTTTGCACTACTCACATACCACAATACACAATTAATTGCCACACATTTGTGTTACATCTGACACCCATTGTCCTATTGTCAACTTTTTGATTTTTGGCCGTTTTTATTGAAAAAATGCTGATTATTTCCTTGAAATGTATAAATAACTCTCCAGTATTTACTGCAAGAGCAGGGAGGGTCCAGAAAATCGATAGGCAGTAATGAAAGTGGAAACATAATTAATATACATAGGGGTAGATTGTACCGTATTTTCTGATAAATGTCGTGGACGTTGGGTTAAAAAATATGGCAATAATTAAGCATTAAAAAGAAAGGAAAGCCCTTCAATCAATTAAGTGCAACTTTCACTTCACTTTATCGCCGACTTTATGAAGACTTCAACTTGTGCTCTCTCGAAGAATACGTAATACGGTAGGAGAGGAAGTGGGAGCGAAGGATGATGGGTTCGTTGTGTGCCCAAAATTTTCAATTTCCCCCATGGGGATGACACGACTGAGATGATAGAAGGACACTTTTGTTTCCATGATGCAATCTCCTTGACTGTTCCTTTGTGTCAACAGTGAAACCCCATCCAGGGTTGTTCCCTATGGATATTGACATTTATTAGTGACACTCTGACAGGCACACACACGGGGTTTGACCTTAAGAACAGTCCGCCGCCATGTCAGCTGAAATTAAAATAGAAAGTCAAACTCCTATTAATTTCTATTTTAAGAGTCATGCAATGCAGTGCGAGTCCTCTAGCACACACACACTATATCACTCATACGTATAATGTACACTCAAGGGGAAAGGAAAAAAAGGGAGGAAAATTTTCGGATTTTCTCTGTGGGATGTAGGCCAATAAGTTACAAAAGGGGGGAAAAGGGAAAGGTAAAGGGTGTGTGTGTGTCTGTGGAAAGGAAATTGGTCGTTCGTGACTCTCCGTAGACGTGGACTCCAGGAGGGAGGAAGAGAGAGAGACAAAAAGTCAACGGGGGTACCCGGGCGGCCGAGAAAAACTCAGGAGGATCATACGCATTTGGCAAATGTAATGTCTTATACACATAAGAGGGGCCATTTTTTTGGAAAATTTCGAGAGGAGAAAATGTTCCCTCGCCCTCTGTGTGTGTGTGTGTGTGTACGTAAGTACTTGTGCACTGCACTGCAGCCCGATTACTTTTCAAAGGGGAAAATATGAGGAAGGATTTCTGAGAACAAGGAAAACTTATATTCATAGACAGAGAGTGATAGTCTTAGTATGCTCTGGCCTTTGTGGACTTTCTACAGTGCAGGAGTAAGCATGACTATAGAGTCTGTGTTCAAGAGAATTTTTCATCCCTGGACATTTTCCTTCTCTACGCTCTTCTAAATGAACAGGAAAGTCAATTTCCTTCTGTTCCCTCGTATCGAGTCTGGAGAAATCAAAAGAGAGAAAGTAAGAGTGGCGTCTCTGTAGAAATTTTTATGGGACAAAATCCAGCTAATGATACAATCAGGTGGGGAGCGGAGGAGAAAGGAGGATGGAGGTGGAGGATGTACATTTAATTTTTTCGCTCTGATTCAACGTACACTTTTTATAAATATTTCCTATCGAAAACCCGGAGGAGAGTATGAAAAATTGATGTATCCATATCCTGCCTACTTTCTTTCCCCCTCCCCTCCTCCTTTGCCTCTTTTTCCAGAAGCAAAATTAATTTTACTACAAGATTTTGGAAGGCTTATTCATATGATTCTTTGAACAATCACAGACGTTTCTTCGCTGTCTTTCTTTCTCCGTCCCGTTCATAAGTGAAAGAGAGAAAGGATGAAAAATGCAAGTGAGGAAAGGTCAAGAGTAATGAGTATAAAATGAAATTTTGGCTTCAGCACTTTCGGCTACGAGGCTGAAAGAAAGTGAGAGAAAGAAAATATTGGAGGGAAATTATTTATTAGGGTTTATTCCAGATAAAAAAATCCATCGCTCGCTTATTACTCGTGTCTTGACCCACCATCTTTATTTCTCTTACGATGGGGACTGCCCATCGGATAAGATGCTACACTATTATTTACTGCGGACGTCACTCTATTTGTTGGAAATTTGCCCTGATCAAAGTTTCAAAAAAGAAGAGAAGAGAGGTACAACTAAAATGAAAAACTACTCAAAATTAATGAAAGAAAAATTATTTGGAATTAGAAATTATGAAATATTTGTTGAAGTGCGTAAACTCATATTCGTTAAACTATTGTCTAGATGACCTTGCATCGTTCATTTGCACAGAAATCCTTGATGATACTTTACAAATTACGTACATTTGTGAAAATGAGTAGACAATTTGTAGAATATCCTAGATTGTTGAAGACTTGTAAAATTACAGGGATAAAAGTAAAAAGTCGACAAAGTCAGTAAAAAATAATCTATAATTAATTTTCTTGATGATGATGACCCTTTTCTTAAGTATAATGATGGTCATTCAGAGAGATTTAGCGGAAGGAAGGAAAACGAGCTTTTTTTGTGCAGACGAAACCGGAAGTGTTGTAATGACTACCTCCCGCCTACAACTTTCCCCCACTTTCTCCCCTCCCCATCCTTATTTTTATAGCCCAAGGGATTTTATGTGTATATTTTCATTTGGGTTCTGACATTCTTACCTGTCACTGCCTCGTCCACAGTTGGTCACACAGTCATCAGAATTGTCATGGACTGAAGACAGTACATACAATGGAAAGTGTAGGAGTCTCATAGGAGTGTAGGCTGACATGTCAAGGGGACATGAAAATTTTTTCCCCTTGTCATGTCATTCATGTTTTTTCTTCCTATATGCGACTCTGAATGAGTCGCTGTTGTACATATGGGAGGGGAAGGGGGGATTTTGCATGTTAAAAAGAAATTTGTGTGGAATTTCTTTGGCATTTCCAAAAGGAATGCCAATGTGGTGGAGAATAGAATGGGGGATAAGGTCAATCGATTTCCTTGCTTGTTTCAAATCTTCGTTACTTATTTACAATGGTTAGGAGAAGGGGAGTCTGGGCACTCTCATTGGACTGAGAAACCTTTACGAATTTGTGATTCCAATCCTGCTTTTTTATATACATAAAAAAACAATTCTCTTGGTACCCCTGTGCCTTGGTGTCCTGCTTTGTTAAATTCAAAATGAGCAAAAGAGGAAAAAATCTGAAACCGGAAGTCTTAGCTGACTGACTCGACACGCAAAGGAACGACACAACACTCTCACACAAACTAACTCTCTACTTTCTCTCCCTGTCACACGTCTAGCCCCAAAATGTGTGGGCTCACAAAGCTCAAGTTAAAAAATAAACAGGGAAGAAAAAGAGAGACCTCTCAAAAAGGTGGTGACTTTTTTTCAACAGAGGAAAGGAGGAAGGGAAATGAGATCAAAAGTTCTATTACTCTTTATTCGCTGAAGGGAGAATAGGGGAAAGGAAGAGAAGTGAGATTTAAAAGTTCAAGTTTAATGAGAGTTGAAAAGTTAGCGTGTATGTTTTTATTTTAAGGGTGAGTCAAAGTTGACAGAGTGGAATATAGAGTGAAAGAGGGAAAGAGTTTAAAAGCAGACTAACCGTAGAAATTCAATTAGAATCCGGGCATATTTTGGAGAAAATGGGATTAAATCTCAAATGGATTTTATAGTTTGTGTGTTGTCAGCATTACATTTTCAACGTTTTGGAAAGGCTGAGTATTTAATTAAGTCTAGAATTTCCAGAAAAATCTACCATTAGCCTTAGCTACATTAACCTAGTGTCAAATTACTGGGTTTATCAAATTCCATAAAAATTTGTGTCAGATTTAAAAACCTCGCCATTATGAAACATTCAGAAAATACAATAGGCTTACGTAACCAGTTTTACGGTAGAATCTATGCCCCATAGTTGTTGAACATTCTCCAGTGAGGATTTATATAATAGTCCTTAAATTGAGTACCTCCAATAACGTCGAATCTTGTCCATGCCTTTAACAGACGCTTAAAACAGTACTCCCTACAAAAGTACTCCTTTTACGGTACTTTTGATCATACTCCGTACACACACGAACACGAGAGAACAGAAGGACAAGAGAGAAATTTTGTCAATGGGTGAAAGTGTACATTGCCAGTTCAAGTCGAAAAATAGGGAAAGAGGAGGAAAATGGAAAAGTAGAGAACAAAAAAAAAACTTTTCTCATCCCATTCAGGCCTCTCAAAAAAGAATTGATTTTTCAGAGAAAGTGAGGACCGTTTCCCCACTTTGACTCTGCTCTCATTTGATATCCATCTCAAAAACTAAAACTTTTCTCCTGGACATGGGTCTCTCTCCTACTCTCCTCTCTTGTATGTAGTTGGCAGCTTTCTCCCACTCCCTTTCTTCCTTCACATAATGGTCACCACTAACTCTCTTCCCTTTGGGCACACACACCCTTTAACCAACTTTCTCCCTCATTTATCTTGTAATGTAAACATGAATATGATTCTAGCCACACATGCTTTCCCCCTCTTTCTCTTCTCATGCAAATCATGCATAGTCGTAAAAATAATTTACGAAACCAAAAAATACCCTTTAAATTTCCTCCCGTTTAAATACCAACAAAAGTTCAAGTCGAGAATGAAGGCATGACCTAAGAAAGCACAGCAGGTTTCCCCATTGCCCATCGCTTTCCCCGGTCCCTCTGAATGGACCTCCCAGAAACAGTAGAGAGAACTAAAAAAAGAGAAATGAGAGGGAATGTGGGGTAAAAAATAGAAACTTTATAAAAAGATAAGATGAAATACTTCCTCCCGCCCATTGCCATCCTCCTTACAAAAGCAATGAATAGAATATAGTCTATTCATCTTTGAAAGTAAAAAAAATTGGAAAGGAACAAAAAAAGTCTTACTCTCCTCATGATCATGACAATTGCTGTGAAGAAAGATGATATGGTTTTTATTATGTAGAATGACTTGGGTGAAAGTAAAGTTTGAGACAGAGGTACAGAGAAAGTAAGAGAGATAGGAAGAGAAGACTCTCTCTCTCTTTTCTCTTTATGAATAATATAATACTCTATAAGTCAGCCTCTACATCTCCGCCTACACCTTTTTCTAGTGTCAGCATGTTTCCCTGCTTTCACCCAAAGACGCATCCCCCTCCTGTGTGTGTACGTGTGTCTTTGCTTGCATCAGACCATAATTACGTAAGTAATTTTTTCGAAAAAAATTTGGTTCATGAAATCCCGACTTTGGTCCCTCGGGCACCGTGCAACCCATGCACAAGGAAGTGAAAGCAGGGAAGGAGGAAGAAGAGAAGAGAGGGGGAGAGGGATCGGTACAAGGGGGAATTGAGAAATATTCATGAGGGAGAAAGTGGAGATGGCGGCGCTAGTTATGAATTTTGCAAGAGCGAGTTCTGGCAAAAATTTTCATCTCAAATCGTCCTGGTAGAATGTTCCCACGCGGAACGAATCTCCCGTACCACGCACGTATACACCGTGTGTGTGTGTAGATATACGTATACAGAAGAAAGAGAGCAGGTGGAGGAGAAAGGATTGCTTGAATATTTGCATTGCTCCAGAGGAAATTTTAGTTTTTTTTCCTATCACTCCATGCGTGGACTGTGGTTGAGTAATGTGCGTATTTTGTGTGTATGTGTGTGTGTTCATGGAAGGGGATGAGAAAATATGAAAAAAAAAATTTCGGCTAGTGTCTTTCTCCATGAGCTTGGACTAGAGTGTCTTTTATCTCAACTTTTTCTAGGGCTGTCATAATATGTACTCATTTTGGAGGGAATTTATGGGAATTTTTGTGGCTCTGTGCCAACGGACAAAACGGACAAATTGACGGCTGATTGCCGTTCCCCATCCTCCCCCCTCCTCGTCTTACTCCTTCCCCCCCTCTCTCTCGTTCTGGTTTCTCCATGGCCTGTTCCCGCAACTCCTCTCTCCTCTCCTCTCTCACTATCCCATGTGACAGATTAGGTGGAATCTGGTTCGTACGGGGAAAGTCAAATTTAGTCTCTTTCTCTGCCTTTCCTCCTTCGTGTGTGTGTGAGTGTCTAAAAAAAGGAGAGGAGGGGGTAAAACCCTTCAGAGCATGACGCTCTGTCCCGTTCACAATCTCCAGCCAACTCATCATCAAATTAGCTTTCACTTTTATTTATACTCTGCTCATTTTTCCAACTTTTCTCTCCATCCTTTCACTTTACCCTACTCTTCAATTACACATCTTTCTTGCATTTCAAGTCTTTGAACTGTCTTCTTCCTCCTCTCCCTATTTTCTTCATTTTACATTCAACTCTCTTCATCCTTCCGCTTCTCTCTCTCTCTTTCCCTTTCTTTGAATCCCAATTCCAGCTTTGACAACAATTTCTCGGGATATGAAAAAAAGAATCTGCTCTTCACTTTTATCCGGCTGAAGGACATGTGAAAGTAATTAAATTTCACGAGAAAAAAAAGTAATTTTGAATCTCTTATTCACACCCTGCCGCCTCTTAATTCCGCATTTTTCGCTGAAGAGGCAGAAACCCAAGCAGAAACGGAGGAACGGGAGGGAGAAAGCCTACATTTCAGCAATTTTTTTCCCACTGACTTGTGCATGCATGGGTGTGTGTATTTATTCGCTCATACATTTCATTTCGAGTGCCATGGGATTGACTGTAGACTAAAATGAAGGAATAGCAGACTGAGTGTGTGGGAGTTGAGGAAAGATTTCTAATTTCTATGCACTCTAATGCAATGCAAACCCCGAGATTTTTCCGCCTCTCTCTCCTACCTCCTCCACCCTCTCTCTCTCTCTTCTGTAGTTGTATTCTCCACAACGAGACCTACACTATAATGTCCCATCAGCACACAGTCCAGGAATGTCCCTAATGGAATGTGACTCTTGTAGACCATGCCTACAGAATTACAAATTATCCACACATCCCCTCCTCCTTCCACTAGCCTGTGTATATGTGTGTGTGTGGAGTGGGAGAGTTTCGCTACAATTTGTCAAAAAAATATATAGTCCAAAAGCCATAGACTCTACACAACACACAGATACGGAGAGGGAAAAAAGTCATCATCATCTCCCTTCTCCAAATCTCTCTCCCCGTACAATGGATATCCATTATGTGTAGAAAGGGAAAAAAACACGGGAGGGAAAGTGGTGCAATGCAGCAGGAGCAAGAAAGGCAGGAGGAAAAACGTACAGAGAGAGAGAGCTCACAAACAGGCAAGAGGGAAAAGACGGAGAGGCGGGAAAAGGAAAAAAAACACGAAAATTTCTCTCTCCCATTCCTCTGTCACGTTGTGGCCCAAATGTTCCTTTGTACTGTGTACATGTGTGCTTGTGTGTGTAGATAGCCACCTGTCCTCCCTCGGGACGGATTCATAATCTTGTCTTGTACCCTTTAGTCAACCGCCAAACTTCCGTTGAAAAAAAAACTGAAAGCCGGCTGTGAACCTTTTTTTAAGTCTGTCGCATTGCACAAATATTTTTTTTTGTAAATTGCTGGGGAGTCCTGATATTTTTAATAATTTTACAACTACTCCGATAGAAAAAAGGCGGGTGGCGGTGGCGGTGGCAGTGGCTCCATTAAATTTGAGGGTGGAAGTTTTGGAAAGTGTTGTAAAAACAAATTGAAGGATATGACCAAATTTGGAGGGAAAACAGCCGGTTTGAAGGGGGATGGGAGAAAAGTGAAATTTATGTGGGATTTTTTGTGTGGAGGAAAGAGGGAGAGAGAGGAGTGAGGAATACAAATGGTAATGTGAACTGCAGTTATTATATCAATGTAAATTGAGAGCTCATACCTCAAAGAGTGACTTTCTCCCGTTCCCTATTTTGTCGGTGACTTTGGATGTGTGAATTTTGTACACATTATTACATACAGTGGAGAAGGTGAGGATTGGGATGCATAGGATGGGATGCAGGCTGGGATCCAAGAAAAAAAATTTCAAATTTCTTTCGCCAGAAGGTTTTCTCAACTTTCTTTTTCTTTCCCCTTCCCACCATTTCGAAAGAGATAGAGACTCAGAGAGAGAAAGGGAGATGTTGTCTAAATCCATAAACGTCAATTGAGTACTGAGACTGCCAACAATGAGATGAAAGTGTAGCCGAGGAGGCATGAATTTTTTCTCTTCTACTCTCTCCAGCCTCACTCCCTTTTATACACATGATACGTAATGTGTAAGAATGAAGGCAGCGTGCCAAGCTATAAAATTGATAGTGCAATTCATGCATGAGCTTCAACTCTGAAATCGATAGTCAATATACACTCCTAATTGTTTTTCCTGAAGAGAGAGCACATGCTGCTCTCCTTCATTCGTTCCATTTTACACACACACACACATACCCCAAGTTTGTAGAAAGAGTGTGTCATGTCATTTCTCGTTCTTTCATCTTCTGGAAGTGAAAGTCGAGCTAATTTTCCAGTCCAGAATGTACAACACTTTTCTTTTTTGAGGTTATGGGGGAAAAGAACATGGAAATCTTTGTCTTTCTCTCTTTTTATATTGAGGCTGGAGGAAAATTTGGAGGAGAGAAATGTTGGATGGGATTAATCTTTTGGTATGTATGTGTCTCTACTCTACATGTGTGCTCGGTTCAAGATGCTGGTGGGGGAGTCTCCGTACAGATTTAGTGGAATAAAATGATAGTTGTTCGGGAGATGGAGTGTGGAGAAAGTCGTTGATTGAACCAACTTCACAATAAAAGAGAGGGAAAGTGGTGATGTCTTTTCAAGAGAGAAGGAGAATGAGCAGAAAGTGGGAGAAATTTTCTTTGGATGCGTTCAAAAAGAGAGAAAGAGAAAATGAGAGAAAAAGGAAGAGAAAGAAGAGGAGAGTCAAAAAGCTTTTTGTCTGATTCTTTTATGCTTCCGATCCACATCCAACGATGTAAAAGCTATTAGAGTTACGAGTTACCCTGGGGGCGCCAAGAAAAAGAAATGATTGACGATAAAGGCGAGACGGAGTGATTGTAACGCTTTTTTTCTTCTCTCCTCTAATTTATTTTGTACTTGTGGCAAAGTATGAGCACACTTTTTTTGACGCACCAATACCTTTCCCTCTCTCTCTCTCTTTGCACTCAATGAATGATTGTGGTGTTGTAGTTGAAAACTTTGATGGCTTTATAACAAAGAAAGCAATAGCTACTGATATAATTGCAATTAAATTGTGGGGTACATTTTAAATGGTGTAAACTTAAGTGACATGTTTTTACTTTTACTGAATTCAGTGCAAAAAAATTTGATGAACCATTATAATGGACAAAGAATAATTCGTAATGTGGTTATAATTTCTCTGGAAATTTTCGCGAATTGACAAATTAAAAAGCACTTTCTCTCTCACATATCGTGAAAGCATAAAACAATACAGAGGAGAAGGGGCATATTGAAAACGGAACATTTACATCATTCAAAACAAATGCAGCACTTTCCCTCTCCCGGAAAAGTGGTAAAAAAAAGTGTGCTCCGCTTTCTCCTCCAGACGGTAGACGGCAGAAAAGCAGGATTTTTGACTCACTCCCAGAACAATGGGGAAAGCGAGCAGAGAGGAAGAGAAAGGCTTTTAAAGAGCAGAGTAGAGAGGAAGAAGAGAGAGAGAAAAACTTTCTTTGCTCTTTCATCCCGCCCAGCCGAGTCGGGAATTATTGATCGTTGCTCAGACCCCGGGAAAGTGGAGAAAGCATCATCGTATCGTCGTCGAACCAACTCTACACTTACACACACACAAGAGTGAAGGAAGCAAGATCGTTGAATGTTTTTCCCTTCGTAGGGTGCATGTGTGTACGTAGTAAAGTATTAGAGTGGAGGCGGAGGTTTGGTCGGAGAGTGAAGCTTTCATCTGGAGAATGTGCTGGCTATGCAAATGCATGGCTACGGATTAACCCTATAACAGCCATTACGACACACGGCATGGCATCCAAAAACTGTATATCGAATCTGAAGAGGGAAAGAGCTAAGAGAGAGAGAGAGAGGAGAAAGTACACGGTCCCAAAAAGTACATGTGTATATAGATGCGAGCTCTTCTATTGGTGCGTGGTCTTTATAGGCCACCCTGCATCGTCCACAAACTCATAAGAGGGGAACTAACCAACCCGGACTAGAGAAGAAGAGAGATAGAGTCGTTCGGGCTTGGTTCCGGTTCCTCGATGTCATTGGACACACACACATACTCACTCACAGTGTGTGTCTTTCTCATGAACATATCAAATGATGAGGATAGAGCCAGGGAAAAAATAGGGCAGGAGTATGAATCTCATGGATGAACCTTTCTCCCCTTTCTCTCTTTTCATTTCCAATATCACTGTGTAACTTTCTCTCTCCCACTCTTCTCTCTCCAAACGTCCGCAAAGGGGGAAGCGGCGAACGGAAAAGCGGAGCTATGTGATGGTCATTGAATAAGAGTAAAAAGTCTCTTTCCCTCTTTTCCCCTCTCTCTCTCGCTCACTGGGTGGGGTGTCTACAATGGAATCCGTTTCCATCTCTATCTCTCTCTTTTGTTCTCCCTTTCATTTATTATAATCAACGGGAGACTTCTCTCTGTCAGTCCATAAAAAGCTCAGATGGGCTGTCACGGAGAGAAAAAAAAAGTAAATGTGGAATTTTTGGATCAACTCAAAGAAATGTGTGTGTATACATAACGCAATATAAAATACAGAAGAGAAAGAGTAAAAGTAAGATTCACACTTTTTGTGTTACGAGGATCTTGTCCTTGTGTGTGTGCCTACATACATGAAGCGAACGCCCATCCTCCTCCCTACTACCACACACACATATATATAGACACTAAATGGGAGGGTATAATATATATCATGAGATATCCAGAGAAAGAGAGAGAGAGAGGAAAATTTTGGATGTACAAATGATCCTATAACATGTAAGCCGCCTTTCTCTTTCCCTCGTTTTGGGTTTTGGGTGTAGAGAAGGTAAGGAGATAGGGAGGCGGTGTAGTGTGTGTGTGTGTGTGTGTGTGTGTGTGTGTGTGGTAGGAGTTTGGGCAGGATTTTACAAGTTGCAGCTTGCAAGGCCCTCCGAGTTGCATTGAACATGTTGAAGAGAATTCGCCTAGCCTCGTATCCGCCGCTGCCTACTTTTACTCGCCTAGTTGAAAGCAAAGCAAGCCTCCTCCTTTTTGGCTCTCTCTCTCTTTCTTCCCCTTGTTTCTCTTCAACTTTCTCTCACACGCTAGGAAAATAAAGTCAAACCCATAACGCTGCCAGTTACCACCAGTGTCCATGTTTTTCCTGAAGTAAAAAGAACGATTGAGAAAGTGAAGGAGAGAGAGAGAGAGAAAACGGAGAAAATTTTTCCTCCGGTTTTAATTCCAACTTTCACTCCACCGTCGACTCAAGGAATGGAGACTCTCTTCTTGGGCTCTCAGCCTGGGAGTGTGGGCTAGAGAGAGAGAGAAAGGAAAGGAAAGCACAGTTTTTTTCCTTCACCTAGGAGGGAGGGAGGAACAAAAGGAGGTCAAGATTGTGAAAGAGGGAGGAGAAAGGACGGGGAAAAAGTCAAGTGACTCAGTTTTGATTATAATATTTTTTATTCTACTGGATATAAATAATAAATTACGGAAAGGTAGATTGTGGGTGGCAGTGCGACAGTGTGTACAGTAGAGTTCAAGTGGTCGTGTGTGTATTGTGTCTTTGGAATTTATTCTAAGAGTCCCCACCAAAAAAGAACATAAAATATTGTTCAGAATGTGACAGGACGGGAGAAAGTTCAAAAACAGATACGAACGAGGGAAAATCATAAAAAGACGAGTGCATTCATATTAAAATTAATATTTTAGGAAAAGGAGACGAAGAAAAAGGAGAAAAAAATTAAATTAAAAAAAAGAAAACATATCGGGTCGCCTCGTGGAGGAACTTCAATCAAAATTGAGGCACTTGGGTATTTCAAGTCAGTGAAAATTGTTGCCAGACTTGTGTGCGACAAAGTCCACTGCCACTCACTCACACTCAAACTTTCCGCCTTTCTTCAAAACTTGAAATTTGTCTTCCCCAACTCCCATCCTTTCCTCCTCCCTTCTTGTTCCACTGACCGGAAGAGTCACAACCGGCCCATCACCAATAATCTCAACAGTATGACTGAATTTGAATCACCCGATGAGGTAAGCCCTTTCAATAAAAAAGGGTCACTTCTGCTATTGTTCATTTAAATGCTGTGACAAAAAATTTGTTTTAAAAAATGGTCGTGATTCTAGATTTTAGAAAACGGAAATGAGATTGGTTAATTGGATAATTGGTGATCGGAAATTTAAATAACAAACTCTTTACTGAGTAAAGGCATAAATGAAACTGTTGTAAAACTATAATTCCAGGAAAATACACATGCTCTCAACTTGGCTGGTGTAAATACAGCCGGATAGAACCAATATTTGTCCAGAAAAATTGTCCATAAAATCCAGAGCTAACCATTTAAATTTATTCTTGTCAATTATCCCTAAATTTCATGAGACTCCATTAACCCTCCATTTCTAAATTTGCAAGAGCCATTAAGAGAGGAGGATTTCTTCTTCTATTTCTACTTTTATTTAAAAGCGCTCTTTTTCCTCGTGTAATATCCTTTAAAGATTTTCCTTGTACATTCATGTAACTATCACAGTTTCGCTTTCCTTCTCCCCCTTTCTCATTTGCCAATGCATTCAATTGAAAGTCTATAAAGTTTTCCCAGTCGTTTTTTTATTTACACATTTTTTTCCCCTCCCCAAAACCGTCGTTCGTTCAAGGAGGGCGGAGAAGAGAAAGGGGATTCGTGACCAAAGAAAGAGAGAACGACCCTTGACATTTAAAATTCTGCGTCTCCCTCCAACCTCTCCTCTCCCCTGTTTACTTCACTTAGCTTTCTCCCGGAGTGAGGGTGAATGTTTGTATGTGTGTGGATTGTGCATTGAGTGTTGCTGTGAAATGTAATGAGTCTTGGGTTTTCCAACAGCACAGACTTTTCGATACTCTTGTCAATCTCACAAGCACAGTGCGGTCCACAGAAATTCCCTATAGAAAATAATATATTTGAATTTGAAAGAGAGGGTATGTGGGGAAATTTTCAAAAATATTTTTTTTTCTCTCCTCTGCTTTCTCTTTTTTTCCCTATTTGCTCAAAGTGAGGGATGGATGGCAGCTGACTCTCTCACTTTCTCCCCCTGTCTCTCTTCCTAACTTTCTCCCTTCCTCTTTCTCCCTCTCTTTAGGTGAGTCGATCAATAATCCAGAGATCGTCTCTTTCCCTCTATTCCCTCCGTTTTTCTTGAAGAAATTTCTTGCTTGCTGAGGACA
The DNA here is from genome assembly GCA_009870185.1 of Pygmarrhopalites habei. Lineage (NCBI taxonomy): Eukaryota > Metazoa > Arthropoda > Collembola > Symphypleona > Arrhopalitidae > Pygmarrhopalites > Pygmarrhopalites habei. The sequence goes on along the minus strand of WJFB01001584.1, from coordinate 9,311 downwards.
TTTCCTCTTTTTTGTCCTCATTCTCTCTCCATCTTTGACATTTGAAGAGAGGATGGAGTACCCACGGCATAATTTTCAATTGTCACATTCCACACACAAATTTGAAAAATTCAAATGAACTGCCCTTCCCGTCCCAAGAAAAGGGGGAAAGGGAGTGTGTTGTAGGGATAGGGAGGAATACTTGCAAAAAATTAATTCAGATGTCGCTTCATCTGAAGAAAGTCGAAGAGTGATAAAGAGAAACCACTCCACATTATCCACACATAGTTCAAAACAGTGTGTAAAAGAAATGAGGAGGAAGTGGAGGTTCTTTTCACCCACTTTACATTTTCCAAAATTAATTTTTCATATCTATCTACACCCACACATTTTTTTCCTCTATCTCAGAAAACATACACGCAGTCTCCAAATTAATTACAGGGTTAAATCGACGATAGGAATTTCCCTTGTCTTTAACGAGCCAAGTAGAATGACAAGGGGAATTTTGACCCGTGAGAAAATGGGAAGGATCCTCTATTGTGTTGTAGAGTAGAAGGGGAAGGTTGGAAAACGAAAGAATTTTGCCTTGAGTCATAATGCAAAGAGGAGGCAAGTGGTGGTGGTTTGGAGGAACGAAGGGAATTTCAAAAAAATAGTGAGAAAGGGAAGGAGAGAAAAGAAACAGAGGGAGAAAAAGTCGTTTCCTTTTATAGCCCCATGATGGTCCATTTATTTGAGGCAAAATAATGCAACTCTTGTTGTCTGTACACACACACACCCAACCGGCCCGCCAGCCTATTCTCCTTTTACGAGGTTCCGTGTATGCTTAGTATGTGTGTGTGTGTTCGCTGTAATATCACATGATGGGATGAGATTGTAGAATGTGTAGGGAGGAAACCGTCCCAGGAAAGTGAAAGTGGATTCGTGTTTTTTTCTCATCATCATCCTCATCTGGGTTTTTTTCTTTTTCTCTTTTCTCCTTCACTTCTTTTCTCCTGGCTTTCCTCGTCTTGACTTTCCCTGCCATGTGACTTTCAAATTTATACCCCCAATAAATCCCCCTTTAGACCCACACTGCATCTTTATTGTGGAAGGGTTGTGTGTGTGTGTGTGGGAACACACAATGGTAAAAGGAAATATAAACAAATGATATGAGAGGGTCCGGAAAAGTGACCTTGTCTCTCATAATAAGTATATAGGACAGTTTGATTTGAAGATCATAGCCTCTAGCCATCTTATTTCGTCCCCTTTAATCGGTCCGATGAGAGCGAAAGGAAAAGGATGAACCTTTCTTTCATATTTTTTTGGCTTTTCTCTCTTGTACATCTTTTCATTCAGGAGAAAGCTTAGGAGGAAGGAAGGAATGGAGGAAACGATTAGAGTGCGGACAAAGTGTGCAAGAACGGAGATGTGGGGAGGGGGGAGAAATGGAGGGAAAGGTGATAATGTATTATTCTTACAATGAAGCGATGGGGATGGAGGGAGAGAGAAAGAAGAAGAGAGAAAGTTCCCCGCCTCTTCATGTGTATTCACCGCCCATTCCATTTAATTTCCCAATAAAATATGAGTGGCTCATAAAGCTACTAGGGATTTTCATTCAACTCGAGCTATTCCTTTCTTCTTTACTTTTCCCCTGGCAGTCTCTCCTCCATTCACTGTCGGTGTGTGTACTGTATTGTGGACTTTCACTTTTTCCCTCTCTTTCTCTCTCCCTCTGCCACAAAATGGAGCTGCTTTGAACTTTGGATGAGAATCGGGATTGTATTGACGCTTGTTCAAAATCAGCTGGCTCCAGTCCTCCCCCCACTTCTCTCTACATTCATCACTTGCGGTTTAGTCTGGAATTTCTCTCACGCCATTTCAATTAAAATCAAAAAGTCCACCTCCTCCCACTTTCGGTGTGTGTGCATGTTTGCAAGTGTTTAGCTGACTGTGTGTGCACAGACAGACACATTTACATAAACATATGAATTGAAGGAAACAATTAGAAGTGGCTAAATAATTTATACGAAAATTCCCTCCTGACTCAACAAGCAGGAGAAGAGGAGGAGGAGGAGATGGAGGGGATCTCTCGAGGGAATGTCCACTTGAAAATTCTACTGGGAATGACATGCACAGCATATTACAACAGATACTCTGTCCTCCAAAATAGAGAGAGAGAGAGGGAAAAAGAAGAAACATTTATTATTCCCCAACATCCTCAGACCCATTCAATGAAAATTGTCTGGATTCTTCTGGAGGGCCGTCAGTCAGACCCCTTTTTTTGAAATTCTTAAACTCAAGAAGCCAAGTCTTCTCTCCATTCCATTCCAAATTTCCCTGTAAAATAATGTATGAGCTGTTTTTTGGAGAATCTAAATATAAACGTATACTTAATACAATCTTCAATCTTTTAAAGAAAGCGGAGAGGGAGATAAAAATTAAGGATAGTTTTAAATAAAGGAGAAACGAAATAATTGGGACTAATATTAAAGATTCTAAAAAATGATGAGAAAGTAGAATTTCCAATCCATGTTATTTCTGTTTCCGTGAGATTTGGAGTTGGGAGAAAATAAAAGAAAAATTTATTGCTTTGGTTAGAAAAGTAGGAGAAAAAGTTTGAGAGTAGATTCATGAGTTGAGAGAAAGTCAGAGAAAGGAAAACGTTACCCCTGGATGACCTATCGAAGGGAGTCAGTGAATTAAAAAGAAAGAGAGAAATATTACAAGGTCTGGAGGTGAATGGGAATAGCCATCGCAGAACTTTCTCCATAGAAAATTTTTTTTTTCAGTCTCATAGTCCCCTCCATCTCCTCCTCTTCTTTTTTTACTCTCCTGTTCAGATTCTTTTTGTGACGGTGAGGAGTGGGGGGTAGGAACACATTTCTGATTTTTATGTCTAACATAAAGTCGGACATTTACTCTGTTTTATCTCATCCCCACTTTAAATCGCCATCTTTAACCATCTCCTTTCATTTCCATTACTCTTTTCTCCTCCTCCCCCGTACACAGAGCTTCACTTTCTCTTCACTTTCATCACCTCTTACTTTAGCGCCTCCTTCTCCTATTTGAGAGCACAAGGAACGGAGGGGAGAGGGGACTGTCCAAAATAATAAACACAAGTAAAAAAACATCTTAAAATCCTAAAGTGGGGCCATTAGGACAAAGGCACTTGTTCCTGATTTAAGATTTTCCCCACAAACACACACACATACACACACACACTGCAGAGCAGTGCAGAGCAAAGTGGGGGGAGAGGTCCCTTGGTGTGGGTGAAAAGAGTCATTTATCGTCATCCTCATCCTGACATCCCGAATTCCCATGTCATTTCAAATTCCTTCCTTCCCTCTCTCCGTCTGCCCTTTCTCTCTGATAGCTTCTTTCCTATTCCACTTTCTCTTTTTTCATTTACATGCCCTCAAAAAATCTCTTCAGTATCCTCCTTTTTAAAATTGGAGGAAGAAGAGGAAGAGGAGGACTCTTGATTCTTGAGACAAAGATGGGAAGAGTCATTAGTTTTGTGAAAAAACCCACACTGAATAGATTGGGGAGCGGGTCATTTAAAAAAATGAGCATACTCTACATGCAACATTTTTGTTCGTTTTCTTGCTTTCTCCCTCTCCTTTCTCTTTACAGTATTCACTATTCAAATCATAGAGAGACTTTGTAATTCAAAACAAGGAGATTCAACTTAATGAGCCTCCCTCGCTCAAGACATGCAGAAGAGGCAGGAAAAAAGTCTTTGACGGAAAGAGAGCAACTTACAATTTCCTTCTCTTCCTTCTCCCCTCCATCATCATCATCCGCCTCTTCAAAAAAATTTCATCTTTACCAAGGAAAGCAGAAGGAGAAAGAGGGGAAAATATTTTCCATGAATTTCACAGCATTTCATAGTTATTCCCTGTGAATTGTAAAAAGCACCACGCCTCTCTCTCTCAGAGTGTTTGTGTGTGTGCTTTTTGTTCGTATGACTCGTGGCACAGCAAGGAGCGAGGCGAGGGGGAGTCTTTTGTGGCGATGCAAATTGTTTTGTGGGAATGTCTATTAGAGGGAAAAACTCACACACGAGAGAACCTTGGTAAACACACGTTCTTTTATCTAACAGAGAGGAGGAGAATGGAGAATTTTTTCTATTTTCCATAAAATATCTGGAACTGCTCCACAATTCAAAAAAGGGAGAGACGAACACCGGCACCGCCTCCCTTTTTTTACTTTCCCCCGTACAAATTGGTTCTAGCTGAGCATGTAATGTGAAATATTAAGGGAGATTGGGATGTTCCAGAGAGAGAGAGAGAGAATGGAGAGTGCACCGTCTTAAGTATTAACAATTTGTGGGAGAAAATTCTTATCCAGGTTTTCCTTCTTCTATAAAACATACCTGCAGTCACACACACACAATATGAAATATAGGATGCATACAAAACAGAGAGAGAAAGAGAGGTCTCAAGAAAATGTTCACTTTTCCTCTCATATTGTAAAATCGTTATAGCTCTCCTCTTTCTCCTTTCTTCTTCCTTTCTCTCCATCTCCGTTCTGGAAATCCCTCTGTGTATAAAGAAAAGAAATTGGAGAGCCAATCTCCTCCTCCTCTTTTTTCTTGCGTCTCCTGATCGCATCCATGCTCAAAGTCAAAAGTTGACAAGGAATTTTCATTCTTCTGACCAACGGCTTATTGAGAAGGAGAGAAAGCAGAGAAGAAGAAGGAGAAGGAAAAAAAGAGAGATGTGAATTTTGATTTTGTGGGGAAAACTCAAATCGTGTTGAAATGATGTATGGAGTAAGATGGATGAGATGGAGAATATTTATTGACATGGATGGCAAGATTTTTTTCTTTTCCCTCCACCTCTCTTTTCATCCCCTCCTCTTCCCACTTCTATATTATATGTCTCTATAGGTTCCTCCAGATCTTTTTGCCCGTGATCGTGTGTGTGTGTGCCTGTGTGTGTGGAAACAACAAATAAAAAAGAAAAGAAAAATTTAAAGAGTGTGCCAAATGCCAAGTCCTGCGCAAATAAACGAGAAATGATCTCTCTTCTCTCGTTCCCAGTCCTCCTCCCCTCCTCTTCCTTGTGCACCCCTCCCCCATTCCTCCTCATCCCTCCTTCTTTTTTCAAAAGCTTTTCTTTATACTTTTTATAGGCTTTCATAAGCTATTTTATGAACATTTTTTTCTCCCTCTCTTCCTCCTTCTCAACTTCCCTTTCCCCAGGTTTAGAAGTAGGGAAGTATGCAATGATGAGATACACCCAGATCTACGTTTGGTCTATTCGGATTGTGAAGTTTCTGGTACAACACACACACACACGGTTGAAAGAGAAGAGAGTACAATGTCAGATTATTTTACATTGCACGCAATGTTTTTGTTTGGCTTGAGTAAACTGTAAAGTCTCTCTCTCTCTTCTTTTTTGTGTATAAGTTTAACGTCTTCACATCGTCGTCTCTAGAGAGAGACAGAGACAGAGTTGAGAAGAGAGGAAGAGAGGTGAGAATTGAGGGAAGCCAGAAGCAGAATCAAGACACATACACAACCAGGTGTACCTCCATTTCCAATCCTCTCTCTCCCTATTCACCATAACCCCCATTTTGTGTGCCTTTTTCACATCCACAAACACACACACACATTCCAATTTCCTTAGAATTCCTCTCGACAATCCAAAATAAAATTTGTCTGAACAACCTTGTTTTTTCTTTTTTATCTCCACTCCTCTTCTCTGCTCCATTTTTTTACACTCTATGAAACTACGCATGAACTCCTCTTGTGGAATAAACACAAGTTTTTTTCCATCCCTCCTTCTTCCATCCATACCATCAAAATATAATTGCAAATTTCGTTCAAAAAATTGATTCTCCATGTTTTGTGGATACATTGCATTTGTGTGCAGTCAACCATCTTACTCTACATTTGCGTTTATTATAGTGTACATATTTTTTAAAAAAAGAAAGTCAAGTTGTCGAACCATCCGTTACAATTTCAGTAATGAGAAAATATTAAAAAGGGAGAAAGATTGTGGAGAAAGTAGAGGAGAAATGAATTACCATTTTGTCAAGACGAAGGAGAAGGTAGAGAGAGGGAAAGAAGGAGGAAACGCTAGGAAATGACAATGGGGTCTAGAGGATATATTTGTGGAGATTTTTTTTTTCTTCTCTTTTCCTTTCCCAGTCCTGGATGCATAGGTAATGGCAATGTGTAAAAAGGGTGGAGAGAGATAGAGAAAAGAAAACATAAGAGGATAGAGAGACTGAGGATAGAGTAGAAAAAGAGGAGACAGAGAGAGAGAGAGAGAAAAGGAGAGTAAAGTTGGAGAATAGCGGACGTGAGAGTTTTGGATGGAGTTTGAGCAGACTCCTTTTTGCCTCACTCTCTCTCTCTCCATTTCTCTATGTGTGTTGTGCTGACAGAGAACAGAATTTCGTCTTCTGCTTGCTCCTCTTTCTCTCTCATCTTGAGCCACATCTCGCTCTTGCTATTCCCAGGATCTCGTGTATTTAGTGCCGTGAATTTGATGAGGAAATACGCACTTCTCCCTCGTCTCACTCCCACGTCGCACACACCCGACCCGAACACACACATACACATTCTCAACCGTCATTCTCACCGTCGTCTTCTTCACCGTTAGTGTGTGTCCTGACCATCGTCTGTGTATGTGAATGTGTGGTGGAGAGAGAGAGAAGGAAACTCTCTCTCAAAAAAGAGAGATTCACATCTCTTTTCCTGTCCACTCTTCTCTTTTTTTCGCCCCTTTTTTGTTCCATTCAATTTTGGACAGTTCCTCGGATTCACCTGAAAAAGTGTTTCTCATTCATCTCGTAGATTGTGCCCTTTTACTCCACACAAACGAGAAATAGAGGGAGGAGGAAAAAAGGATTTTACTTAAGAGGAGAAAAAAATAGTGTCCATTTCTCGGAGGGAAAACTTTCCCATCACACTTTACCGTTTTCATTTCACCCCATCATTCAAACGAGTGTGTGGATCGTGTGTAGTATGTGTGTGTTTGGGATGAGGACAAGAGTGAGAAATTTGAGGATAAGGAAAAGAAAGCATTCAGTTTAATTGAGTGACAAAAATTTGTGGTGTGGAAAAAGTTTGCTATCATCATCAACATCAGAAAAAAAAGAGCTGTGCGTGAAGCTGAATGTGTAAGGAAAGGGAATTGAGGCGATGGGGATTTGTACTGGAATTGTGATGTCTAGATGAGTTGAGTCAAAAAGTCGGAGAAAGTTCATGTAGAATTAAAAATGTGTGATTTTTTTCTCTCCTGTACTGAACAATAAATTGAGAGTATTTAAATTGTCATCGCGAGGATGAAAAATCGATAAAATAACCTACAGAGCTTCACCAGTCTACTTTGTACATAAATATGATTCATAGTACAAGTAGTAGGAGTCCAGGGCTCCCGACCCAGGTTTTTTTGGGTTTTTTGTAAAAAAACCCACGACCAAATTTTTGTGGGTTTTGGGTTTTTTTTAATAAACCCAATTTTTAAATGCCTCGACATGTCCTGAATGAAAGAGACTTATTATGGTGACCTAAGCATTTGCTATAGTTGATTCAGGGCCCAGAGTTCAGTAATCATTTAATGATTAATAATTAACCATTTTTTCCAAAAACCACAAAACTCTGTGTCACAATATACATGCGGCCTAAGGAAAAGGTAAAAATACTCGCCTTTGTACAATATCGACAAATGTATTTCTGAAATAATCCCTAGTTCTTAGAATTGAGGCGAGTGTGAAAAGGCCCAGAAGCCTTTCCAAGAATAGACTCACAAGTGTGAGTTCTCAAATTTTTTTAAAAAAACTTACGACCCACGACCCAAAAAATCCATTAAACCCAAAAAACCCAAATCCCAAAATTTTTCTTAAAAACCCGGGTTTTTAGGGGCCCTGAGTAGAACAGTTTGAGGGGAGGAGTGGAAGGGATGGCGAGTGGAAGTGAGTCACGGAAGAATCAAGTCAGATCTCGACAGTACTCACTGGCAACAGCCAAGGATTTTACCAAGGTAATTTATACATGGTCTGAATTATTTCAAGACATAAAATGGAAGAGGGACGACGATTCGATTCCTCTATTCAAAAAATCAATTTTTTGACTCTCCATCTCTCTGTCTCTCTCTCTCTCGTAAAACTTTCCCCTCATCTTTCCTCCCAACTCCATTCCGAAGCAGAGAGAGAGAGAAAGGGAATTTGAGAGGAGAAAGCAAAACAAAATAAATAAATTGAAATGAAAGAAAAGCTTTTAGAGATCCATCTTTAATATAATTTCCTCCAAATTAACTTTATTTCAGTACAATAGACTCCAAACATTTTTGAAGGGACACTTTGCACTGCTGACTTTGTGAGTGTGTGGAAAATTTTGTAGTACGAAATGAAGTAGTGAAAGGCTAGACAAGACAAAAGAGTTGTGGAGTTTCAATGGTGTGTGTGTGTGTGTGTTGGCGTGGGTCTATCTCTGTCTTTGTCTCTTTTTGAGTGTGACAAGTGTGGATAGCTCCATCATAAAGTGTCCAGGGTGGACCAACAAATGGGGAAATTGTGTGCTCTGTCACATCCGAATGTGAATATGCAGACTCCATTTCTCTCTCCCTTCCCCTCTGTCGTGTACGTCTGTGCGTGTTCACAGTTAGGTACATAGAAAATGAAGGAGAGAGAGAGAGAGAGTTCGCAACTGTTGCTTGTCATTTCCCTCCACATTATTATTCGGATGAGGGGAAACATGGGAGGGCATGGGATATGGATGGCCATGTACATTTATAATATGTGAAAACAAAATTTTAAATTTTGTACAAAGAGTAAAGGACAGGGAGAAAGTGGGAAGTAAAAACAGAATTTGTGGTGATAAATATTTATTTCCCAATTTAAAATACTCATTTACATGAGATGTTCTCTCTCCTTTCTCCTCTTCTTCCAGTTTTTCCCCAGCTGGGAGAATGTAAATTTGGATAAAATAAAATTTTCTACTCCGTTGACTACTCAGCTGACACAAAAGATTTATGAGGATACGATGAGAAATGACAATCTCCCCCTGGACCCAAAAGTGTCAGTGACAGAGAGTGTGTACGTGTGTGTGCGGGTGAAGGTGGCTGTGTACAAAATGGAAAGACTTTACATAGTAATTTTTACAGCCCCTTCCATCCTGACTCCCCTCCATCACATTACATAATATAATATGGTGTGTGGACTCACAAGGGAAGTTTCCATGTTGATACATCGAAATCTGAAGAATTGACATAACTTCATGTTCATTGGACCCACCTGACCTCGGTCAGTTTTGTCATTCAGGTACATTTTTCGATTTGACTTTTTGGTGACCTCTTCAAGTGCCAATGTTGAGGGACAAAAAGTTCACCAAAAAA
>WJFB01001583.1:0-29032 GCA_009870185.1 Pygmarrhopalites habei | reverse complement strand
TTGCTCATAGCATTTGAAGCGCGCAAGGATGACTTTTTTCACGAAACTTAAAACCGACCCGAACAGAAATTATTTTTCCGTAGTACATACTATATGCAACGTCTTATGAGTATGACAAAAACGACTTTTAACTCTTCAGTAAATTTCTGTCAATAAAACGAATACTATGTCAAAGTCAACAAAATAACCTACACTAGACTAAATACATCACATACTTTGTAGGCTACATGAAACAATGCTAATTTTTTCTATTTTTTCATGTTACACCACCTCCAGGTTGGCTCTTCGAATGACTGAGCAGATGGGTCTTCTCCATATGATGACAGTCAGGTAAGAAAATTTGAGAATAGAATTATTAGCTAAGAAATGTCAAAAGATGTTTTTACTATATTATTATCATTATTATTTTCAGTTTAAGATACATGATGTCAAAAATAACAAAATCTGGTGGTGGTAAGTTTCTTTTTTTCATAAAAAAGGATTAATTTGTGTATTTTACAAAAATTTGTCATTGTTAACGTTAACTTAACATGAGTCGTGATTTTGCCTCTTCTTACATAGATGAAAAGGACTGTAATGGAAATCTTGTCGTTGACTGTTCTCATTCCACAATGGCAAATCATTGTTATTGGGTAAGTTTTCGTTTTTTATACAACCAGCTACTCCTTTCATGATTATAAAATGAATTTAAGGTTGCTGAATGAAATGATATTTTCGATTTTTTATTTTATTTTAGCCTTTGGTATCAGATTTCAACAACATCCTGTCACATAAATCGGTTGCACTCAAATTTTTAGAAGACGATAGCTTGTTGCAAGTCTGGTTCAGTTTTCTGTCCATGTTTCAACGTATGTTGTTTGCAATCACTTATACGGAGAGTAGTTAACTTTACACATACGAGTCAGAATGTTGATAATCATGTTATGTTTTCAGTTGATTACTTACCTTACTCACGTCCTGATTTTTTGAATAAATTTTTTTCAGGTATGAATCTGAATCACAGGGAAATGAATCAGCACATAGAATATGAGCCAAAAACCTACTATGCTGCCTTTTCCGCAGAATTAGAAGCCAGTGCAGCACCCATGTGGGCATTGGTTTCCCATTTAAAAGATAGTTCAACTGCTCATTTAACAAAAAACGTTCTGCGACATTGTGTAAGAAAGCAAATTGTTACTATTTAATAGTACAACTAAAATATTTCCTTAAGTTGTATAGGTACTGACTCAGTACTGCTGAGTATGAAGTAATTAATTTATACCATTTCTTTTTTGTATTTCAATAGTTGCGACAATTAAGACTTTGGTTGGAAAATTATGATTTAAATCAAAACGATTACATGCAACTTTCATTTCATCTTCCACTCCATCGGTACTTTGCCGTCTTTTTGTATCAAGGTACTGCTCTCCACTTTGTATTTGTATTTGTATTTAGTTTTATTCAAGTGTCAGGTGTATACAATCAAAATGGTTTAAATCACGGACACTATGCAGTTAGTAAAATTCAAGTAATAGCCCAATGTACAAGCAAGTCATAACCAGAGTGAATGAATGAACTTTCTGTTCCTGTAGCAGATATATTGCTCTCTAGTTTCTGCTCATAGATGTAAATCGGCGTCACCACTACACTACTCTACTACTCCTTTAATCTCTAAAAAATTGTCACTACTCTACTAGCACTACTATCGTAAATGATGAATTAGTCGTCGGGCACTTAATTGTGGCCGGTATCAAAAAGTGGCCGGGTCTTTCTCCACTTAAATACATTACGAGCATATGCTTTCACCGGTCAAAAATTTTGCTATTGTGGCCGGGGCCACTAATTCATCATTTACGGTACTTCGGTTACATCTAAGTATGTTTTGCTTGCCAAAAATTTTTGTTTTTCAATAAGACTCACAAACACGTTGAAATCCTTGAAAGTGGGAGAAGCTTTGAATGTGTCAAAGTCGTTTGCCCACGACCGGCTTCCTGTAGTTTTGTGTATCTACTTAAATGGACAATTAAATCTAGTTCCGCATAGTGTCGAGTGTTAGTTCTTGTCATAACCAGTCATGGATGCGTCGTCGAGGTCAAAGGGTAAGTTGTCAATTTGTTTTTGTGTTTTCTAACGGTATTATTCAATGAAAATCAACACGCTGTATAATTCGTTTGGTGTACGTTCTATAAGGTACGTGGAAGAGAAGAAAAGTAAATTACAACAAATCTTCTGACTCCGATTATTCGGACAGTGACACTTCCACATCGTATTATGGTTATAAGAGACCCGGTAGTAGTACTAGTAAAAGTAGTGGAGTCTGGTAGTTACCACGAGGTTAGTATGCCTTTCATGAATACTTTTGAATTTATATACAAATAAATACATTTGTTTTTCTCAAAGAAATGCGACTCCTAATATTCTATTTGTATCATTTCACAGGAATCAGATTCTGAAGAGTCTCTCATTGACATTGCACAATCAAAGGATGCTCTCATTTCCAAATTGATGAAAGAGAATGCTGAATTGAAGGGAAAAGTTCAGTCCCTTGAAAAACAAATTAATAGTCAGAGCTCAGTCCCTTTAGTAGTAGATGTTTCGTCAGTGGATACAAACATAGAGGTAGGTGGATATTGCAAGTAGTTACATTAGATGTAAGTATATATGATGTATGAGATTTGTAACATAGATGTGATCTTGTTTTTTTATAGGCAGTCGATTCTTTCACGTATTCTAAGATCGTGACTGATGAGGGTACAACCCTGACTTTGGATTTTGAGGACAAATCTTATTCGTATTTCTTTTGTACGAAAACTGACAGTATTCATACTGATTGTTCACTCCTCCTGAAAGATGGAATTGTTCAAGTAAATAGATTGGATGCAGTGTCGATAATGACAGGTACATGATTAGTATTATTAACCTAGTACTATTATTGAATAAGTAAGTGATTCGGGGTATGAAGTGATTATTTATAAATGCTTTTATTTATTTTTTTTTAAAAAAATAGACAACGTTTACTCTTGGGAGGATACTGGTGGTGGTGTACACTTTGGTCGTGCGTCTGGAGTGTCAGTTTATGACCACATCGCGAGGAATTTGACTGCTATATCACATGGTGTCAACGAAAAAATAAAACAAATTGATGATGATATAATTACTACACCCACAACAACAACAACGGGTGGCAGTGACTCTCCTCCTCCACACGGAAGAAAGGAGCCTGATGACGGTGACTCTCGAGAACCTCTTCCTCCTCCAAACAACAACAATAGATACATCTCCACTGGTTGTGGCTCTACATTGTATGCTCTTTTGAAGGAGGTGAGGATTAATACTTTTTTTTGCAAGCATTTTTTTATAATAACTGTTGCTAATATATATTACTCTTTGTTTTCCTACAGATGCATGGCATGAACTATGATTCGATCCAAAAGATTGTTCCATGTTTTAACACATACACCTCAGAGGTCGTTAACCGGTTTCTTCGTTTGTACTCTGCCACCTACAACAAGAAGTCGAGCTTTGAAATCCATGTGCCTCCAAATATCTCTAAATTGGCTGTCAACATTTTAAAAATGTTGTGTAACCATCAGAAGATAAAGTTGGATGTTGCATAAGATTGCCCAGTCGTTCATAATGATTTGAGGAAATTTAACTTGAAAGATGAGGTAAGTGATACATGTAACATTCTCCGTCACATGTATATTTTTACTTTAGTATAATTTGTCACTGTATTAAATTAATTAATTCTCGTTCCAGACTTCACGAATGATGGAAAGATGTGACATGATACGCCAAGAGTTGACAGAATTTGGTGTCAAGAAAAACCCGAGTCGTGATATTCTTCTGTCAATCACATGTGGTTTACCAATCTATGTTCAGGAGAGGGAAAGTTGTAAGATTCTTGAGTTGTATGAATCCGTTGTTACAAGAATGTCAGCTACAGATTTTAGTAAGTACACGAACTATGACTTAAACATTCATACGTAATATTTCATTAATATGTCATAAAAAAATATGCAAATTTACACGTAAATAACTTTACAGAACACGTGAGAGCTGCACACCCTGAGTTGTCAGAAAACATGCTCGGCGGAATTGTTTTCAATAGACTATGTTATCCTGTAAGCTTCCATACATTTGCTGAATACCTTCCTAAACTACACAATTACCTCGACGAGCGTGACAAAAAACGGAGCGAAGATGAAGACGCAGACGGATCAATCAGGCAATATTAACTGTTTATCTTACTTAATGGAGTAACCAAAACAAGGTCTTATTTAACTTTCTTTACTTCTTTTTAGCAGTGGTGAAGGATTTCGTTGTAAAATTTGCAAGAAAGTATATACAATACGGACAAATTTAACAAAACACGAGAGACTTCACAATGGTGAGCTTGACAATGTCAAAAATATTTAATGCATATGTACGTAGTGTTTTTTGTTTTCCATGAACTTAAATTGATGATTATTTTGTGGTAGGACAAAGCTTTGACTGCTCTGTTTGTGGTAAAAAAAATTTCGACACAACAAAAACTTGATAATCATAATCGCGTTCACACAGGTTCGATAATTTATGACGTATCACAAATCATAATTTATGTGTGTACAGCCGAATATAAACGTACGTAAATGGAATCAATCTATTACTTTTTATTTTGTCATAGGGGAGAGGCCTTTCATGTGTTCAAAATGTGGAAGTTCGTTCAAGCAAATAGGAAGTCTCAACAAACATAACACAACAAAAAATCCCTGACTGCTTGAATAAGAAAAGGACTAAAGGCAGCAAACCATCGAAAAAATTCTTAGGCAGAAAATTTTAGTTGACGTTTTTGGTTACGTCATGATCATTTTTGTAACAATTTCTTAGTAGATGTTGCGATTGCCAATGTATTGATGAAATCATTTCTACGAATAAATAATACTTTAGGACTAATACTTTTTATGTAGTATTTATTGCCATTTTACTGTTTACGGTACGTCTCAAACTCACAAGATGATCACTTGGACGTTAGCTGCATTAGTGCTGAAACGTGTAAGATCGTGCCTTAATTTCAAGCTTTCTGTTCCTTTCAATTTTTGTATCAAGCTGTGAGGTATCAAGGTTTATCTTTAGCTGAACTGCTTCCACCACCACAAGAACTAAAAGCGATTATACATCATCCTCTACGAGTTCAGACTGGATTTTATGAAATTTTGAGTGGTCTTTGGGTTAGAAATGGTCTTCAGATTAAAGGTGAGTTGCTACATGGACACAGTTAATAATTTTAGATAATTCATTAGTGGTTGATGGTTCATCAAATAATAGAAAATGCTAATACGTGATTTTTCTCTTTTTTTCATTTTAGGACAAGGTTGGTACATACGCAAGAGATCTCTTTTGTTTATTATATTCTTTGTCTTGTTTGTACATGCTTTGAGTTCAAATTTTAAAAATTTGATTGACCTTTCACCATTTTTTTGTTTTTTCATAGCCATGACGTTTATTCAGTGCCATTTCTGTAACAGGTAAAAATTAGTGTTTTAATAAAATTCTCGAAGTATACTATGTAGAATTCAATGCTTTACCTTGTGAATATTATATTATTACTAAAGTTTGTTCTTTTTTATAAAATTTATAGCATGGTTGACCCAGATTTGTTCCTCTTGCAAGTTGCAATGATGAATTTACCTCATGGTGATTTTCTGAATGACGTGTTGAATCGGTAAGAATAATTTCATTGTCACATGAATGACCAAATTAGAAGCACAAACTTAATGATATCTCATTTTTGTGTTGCAGATTTCACATACTCGAGTCATTAAGCATTTCAAGTTCTGTGACAAATTGTTATTTGGAAGCGGAACAAGAAATGCAAATGATGGAAAATTGTCTCGTATTTCTAGCCACACTAGCATCTGTCCGAACATCCATCGGCAGTAAGTCAGAAATGATTTTGTGTCATATTTATTGTTGTGTGCAAAGATGTTAACTTACATGTTTTTTTTCATTATGAAATACTTTCAGTGTCAGACTCAGATCTGGTCACTCTCGAAATGATTACACTGTTGTGTATGGGGGACAAAACTCATAGCCAATTATTAGAGCTGATACCGGAGCGAGGTGGTATTTGTACACATTCAAAGGACTTCGAAGCGGTTTTAGCACAAGTAAGAATCCAAAACGTTCAATAATAGTGGATAGTTAATTTTGTGATGTGATATTTTAATTATTGTATTTTTTTGCTATGAAACAGGTCGCCGACTATCGTGCTCCAAATAGTAAGAAATCAATATTATTTTTGTTGCAACTATTACTTTGAGAAGTTTCGATGATTTTATTAATTTTTGTCTTGTTTTAATCTTCAGATGCTGGCGGAAACATGGTACAAGGGATGTACATGCCCAAACCTCTTGTTTGGGAAGGTTCGGCAGGAAAGGGTAAATTAAATTACGATTCTTCTTTTTATCATTCACAGTTAATACATTATGAACTTTAATCTAACATTACTCTTTGTTTAGGAATGTGGTCATATGATCCCATTTATGTTCTTCTAAGAGCTGTTCATCGTAGAGGTGAGTTTAAAATATTTTTAGGCTTGACAAAGTTGTACATTGATTTTAGTAATAATGAATAAATTTGGTTTAACAGACTTCCAGACATCCTTAGACCGATTTACTGAATTGTAAGTATCAGAACTAAAATAAAAAAATTATTTTTTAAAAATAATTGATAATGTGATCTACACATGTTGTCGGTGATGATTTGGATATTGACTCTGTATCTTTTATTATTGTAGTGCAAAACAAACTGGTAAATTCAAAGGATCTGGCAGTCCTTGGCCACCATACAGAATGCCTGCTAAAGCAGCTGAGCCGTACACGGTAAATGATAACTTTTTCAAAACTTGTTCCCTTTCTACAACTGGATATTCTGACTCTTGACGCGAGACTTGACTTGAGAGTCAAGTCTCTTGACTAAAAAATGGATTTATAATATTATTGAAATTTTTCTAATCAAGGATCCTCGTCATGTCCTCCTTTCCAAAATTCTTCAAGGCGTACTTTTCGTAATTTTCTACAAATCTGTACACACCAGTCAATTATCTGATCAAGTAGTCTCTCTCGCTGTATATCTTCTCGAAATGGCACTAAGTGTATGTGATACAATTGGAACTCAGGTATGTATTAAATTCTCCTACTTAAATAATGTTCACCATTCAAGTTAAAAGTTGAGCTATGGAACTAATATTTCATACACACTTTCTTGTTGTAGGTTATTTGTCCTCGCGAAGTCTCTTATGCTAGAATAGATACAGAATTTGCATCATGGTACAAAACTGACTGTCTTTTGGCCAATCTCCGAACAGAGATTGACTCTGTTTATGTGAAGCAGCACAATTCGTCATCATCATCAGGTACTACATCTGGTACGATGTTTACAAATATAAAAGTTAAACACTTGTCTTACAATTTTGTCAGTTCATGCAGTACACTCGAAAATTTTCTAATTTCAGATGTGAGCGTGGATGATATGGAAGTAGAAAGTTATGACGGGGAAGTGGAAATGTTTGACTCGTATGGTGAGTTGGAAATGTAGCGTTATAAAAACTACTTTTTACCTACTTACAATTTTATACAAGATTTTCACTGTTACTAATGTTCTATTAGATTCGAGTATGATTGCTTTAATCAGTAATACTGATTACCCAATGGCCGAGACGAATGCCAGTATCTCGACAACACATTTGGCAATTATGCCGTCCAATACAGGTCAGATTTTAATAATTTATGGATAATAATACTAGATTGTAGTTCAAGTATGAAAATTTTCAAAATTTGATTCGGCACTTAACGTAAGCAAAAGTAGATCGGTAGTAATGAGGTACTGTACCTCAGGTACATATTTGAAAATTTGTAGTGATTTACATTAATTCGATTGAATGGCTGCAGCCGAGCTTTATTTTTTAATTTTCTGAATTTTAACCGTAATCTAAATGGGCTGAAATTCATAGTGCCACTGTATAGCTTTAGTCAAAATTATTTTACCATGTAATATTCTGAGTCAGAATTTCTGACCTTTTAAAAGTTTATGCGATGTTTCATAGCTTTAATTCTTGCATGAATAGAATTGTAGAATCGGAGGACTGGGTAGCCAGAATTAATTGGATTGGAAATCATTTGATTAATATTTTTGCTATGAGAGAATGATTTGATGGCGCACACACTATTTTTGATGATTTTTACAACAATTTAATATTATATAATATTTACAAGTAGATTTCTGGCTATTTAAATTGTAGATTAAATTTATCAAATGTAAAATTATTAGTAGAGCAAAACTCACTCGCATTTATTGAGCGGCCGTCCAGACCTCCACCAGCTTTAACCGCTTCCAGCAGTGAGATGATTGATGCCAGACAACTTCCTGCTTTACCAGCACTCCCTGCACCCCCACCGGACCTGTCCAATCGTGGAATTATGTTATTCGGGCCACCAGGTTATCTACATTCTGCTTTTGTGCAAATTCTTTTAATTCTTGTTTCTTCACATTTTTTAGACTATTCGCGAATACTAATGTATAATTGTTGTGCAGCTAGTAAATAATTTATTGTTATCTGTTGATGTTTAACTGGCTGGCTGTATTTCTCGTTGTAGCATTATTAGAACTTATGATATAAATGAGAGGGAAAAATCAATCTTCTGTCACTTCTTGCTAACTTCTTGTAGGAACTTTATTGGTGATGATGATGTTCAGAGCTTAATGATGATTTTGTCCAATGTTATATTTTAAATGTGGGGGATAATTCAATGTACTTAATTAAGTGTATTACTCACCAATTTATATGAATGATTTTTAGAAATTACAATAGAGGTAGAAGGGGCTGTCGGGGCTGTGGGGAATGTTCATATTGATGAAACTCAGAGACAGCGTGGCTTGCAAGTTGTTTTGGCATCTGCAAAGCCCGTGGCCACGGTCCAGAAAAAGGAGCTTGTGGAACGAAGTTCATCAGTATGTCAAGAATTGGTTTAACTGCGTTTAAAAAGCATTCACGAATTTTGTTAGTTGAACTGTTAATTTATTGTTTAATAGGTCAGGGATCGGGATGCTGCCGTTGAAGTAGTCGTCAATGAGAGTATAATTTCCCTCCTTCTAAAACTGCATTCAAAATTGTCTTCCTCTCCTGATAGCTATGTTCCATATTGGGAGTCACCGGAAGCCAAAAAGATAATTGAGGGTAAATAATTACTAGTTGATTTTTGTTAAATAATATTGACGGACCAAAATGATGTATTTTATGTGTAATTTGTGGTTTTCAGAATCACGGATTGCTGTTGGTAATGGAGAAGAACCTCTCCTCGAAGTCAAAGTCATTACCGTACCTCTTGCTCATACTTCCATTAATATCCCTCAAATGGATAGTAGTAGTAGTAGCTCTTCTACTTCTACTGCTGATTCATCTCCTTCTCTTCCTTCTGTTCCTCCTGAGGAAAATGAAACAGAGTCAACAACACTAGAATTTAGTTACAGCGAGCTTTATAAATTATTAAATCCAGACGCAGATGACCCGATAAATCGTATTGGTGATGGTGCTTTCTTTGTTGGGAAGAGTAAGTGAACAATACGATATTTAAATAACAATCTTCATTGTGGATAATAAGAATAGGCATTAATGTTGAACATTTTGTGATAATAATTTCTGTGCTTGTATTCCTTGTTCTTTTTAGTTTTGGACCAGATCGCTGCTAAAGATGACGCTTGTCGTGAGGCTTTAGCATTAACAAGAGAAAAGTTGTGGCCAAGAAAAAAAGAGAATGAGGAAGAAGCAAGTGCAAGAGAGGCGAGGGAAAAGGGTGAACGTCGTCACAAAGCTAGGGAAAGACAGTTGAAGCTGATGGCAGAATTTGCCAAGAAGCAAAAACAGTTTATGGAAAAAGCGATGAGTGATCGGAACTATGAAGAGGCTTATAATTCTAGCTCAGAAAATATGACAGGGGGTGGTGACAGTGAAAGTGAATTTCCACATAGAACTATAAAACCCATGGAGTATGACTGTGTCATATGTAACCAAACAAGTCCGTCTACTGGCGATAATCCAATGGGACTAGTCACTCTAGTACAGAGTTCTAGTACTCTCGGTCATCGAAGAAGAAAGGGTGGTAAAGAACATAAATTACCAACAAATGATGAAGAGCAGCGAGAATTATCCATGGAAGACTCTATGACATACTACAATGAGAAAAGATTAGAAGAATTCACAACACATTTTGATGACACCAGTTGGCTCTTGTCAATTTCGGTGAGTAGAGTACTTTTTAAAATTTTTTGTTTGACAATATCTAAGGCGAGCGTGTACATTACTATTATTAAATTTCAAAATTCTTTTAAAAAATCAAAATTTAATTTACCTATTATTTGCCTGCAGGCTGGATGGGAAGGAGGAGTTTATGTTCAATCATGTGGACATCATTTACACATGGAGTGTTTGAAAGGTAGGTTTTTATTAAAGATTATTTATTTGAAAGGTTCGTATATACATATACATTCCTGTTTGGACAGGAAAACGTACGCAGCTTAAGATTCCTGTTTGAGACAGGAATCAATCATGTTTGTACAGGAAAACGTTCCGCTGACGTTTCGCACGTACGGAGCCACGCAGCTTAAGATTCTTTCAGTCTAATCTTAGAACTCAAACTGAGAGGTTTTTCTTAATTGTACGTCTAGATAATTAGTCAAAATGGCTTTTTGGTGTGAAGTGTGTTTATCTAGTTTCACTACACCTAGTAGATTTAGTAGTCATAGTGGTGACGAACGAAATAAAATTCCGGGAACAACGAATCATGAGAGACAGAAGGAAGAGTTGAGCGAAGCTGAAATAGTATGGAATAAATATCATGAAGAGTTGAAAATTTTTCCAGTTCCTCCGATGCCCAGAGGTCGGCAACAGCAGTTAAGGAAGCCTGAGTTGGAGGTTATTCCAGGTAAGAATAATGTACTAATAACTCATAATCATTCTTTCCATTGACAATAGCATTCATGTAGTTCATTATGAATTCATTTTGTATGAATGTAATTTATGAATTTAGCCGGAACCTAAGTGATCAAACCGCTAGGTACTACAAAACCTGGAACGAGAGGCACAACAATCTGTAGTGAATCGGCGTGTAAAGGAGCCGCACACATTCATTTGGGAGGACTCAAGGACTTTAAGGTGTTCGAGAATGTGGCTTACGAGATATCTTCACTAGCAAATTGCAAAACTACGTAAGTGAAAAGAAAAAATAACATTTAATTTGTAAACATGAATCCTTTTTTTCAATGAGTGTCATTTCGTTATTATTATAGTAATTTTACTTATGTACAATGGTGTACTCTCCATGGACTTTATCGGTTTACTTAAAATATTACTTGAAATATATTATTGATATATGAATTATGATTAAACTTTGTAAAGTGTAAAACTGTAATGATAACTGAAGCTTAGTTAATTATGTATTTTTTGACTCATGTGTACGTGCTTAGGTATGATGGTGTTCACACAAGTGGTTCAGGAAAACGTCTCATCGATTCAGCTCACTATATTTCACGCAAAGTGAATGGAATTCGGACTCTGGTGGAACTTTTTCAGGAAAAGTTTAAAGGGACAAAGTCCACAGAAGCAGAGTTGGTTCAATTTATCCTGGAAATCCGTGAGGACGAGAACCGTCACACATCTGATTGTGAGTTTACATTTTAAAAAACTCTTTCTCATTGTACCATATATAATAGAGGAATTTATTCCTTATATATAAAATTTTGAATTACCAGCCTTTCTTCACTTTATGAGAGATGACTATCATCCCTTGAACTTGAGAATGGATGTCACGGCCGTCTACTCGACTCCACAACTAGCCAGAGACAATGAAGCAAAGCAGCAGAGTGAGAGCGAAAGTTATAAGTACTGGTTGGGTGGGCACAATCAACGACAGGAAGGGGTAATGTTTTTAGATATTTTTGTTTTAGTTTAACAAAGTTAATTTTTTATTTCATTGCTTTGTTAGTGTTAAATACTTCTTCAATTTTTTGTGTAGACTCACAATATAAACAATACACAGTTTAGAGCTCCCACAGCATTCTGCATGCTCGATCCCATGGATAATTTGGCAAATCTTCATCTGTGGATGAGTGAGAATGGAATCAAAAAGTAAATTCAAAATCATATATATCTCCACGGTTTAATTTCATTGTATGTTTACAATAGTATAGTACATCTAGTGCTATCTTCCTCTTAATATTTAATATTTAATTTTTTTCCCAGGTTCCAACACTATCATCCTAACACTCATTGAAGATCTGAAATCTGAAAAGGCCGAACTCTTTCAACAACAATTTCAAATCTTAAAGACCCGTCGTACTGATTTTACAGAGGAGGAAGTCTATGGTATTTTTCAAGAGATCAACTTGTTCGAAGAACAACAACAGGAGAAGAGACAAAAGACTAAATAATTAGAATGTTGTGTTGTCAATCTTTATATTGTAGTACATACATACTTGTTCGTTATGTTTATACCGGTTTTTGAGATGTGTGTCTACATCAAAAATTAAATGATGAAATGATTCTTGTCTGACTAGTAATGACGGAAAATATGACAGAATTTTTTTTCTAAGTTATACATACCACATACCATACTTACTTGTCCTCCATCATTTCAAATACTTTTAGGAGAACGACTTGATTACTATTTTGTGAACTTATGTTTCTTTCAAAATTGTTTGAAAGGTTATTTGGGTGCTTTGAAGACTCAGCAAAGACAACAACATGTGTCAATTGATCGTGGAGAATATTGTAAGTGTAGGATTATATTTACAAATCTAATCTACATATAATAAATTATTTTAAGACCATGTAAGTTAATCATCTTTTTGTTTTTCTGACAGCATGTCCTCTCTGTCGACAACTGGCCAACTCATTTTTACCTTTGTCACCAGAGTACGGTGTACGACAATCAGCTATAGTCAAGGTATTTATTTATTTGGTCTAATTATATTTAATTTGATTTCTGTAATATTGACTTGAAAGTTCAAACTCTTTTGTTCTTATTATAGGATCGGAAAAGCTTTAGTGCTCCATTTAATGGGTAAGTAAAATCCAATAATGAATAGAATATAGCCCAAGTTATATAACTTGTGCTGGATTTTTAAAAATCAGTCAATCAATTTTGTTCAAGTATCCACATTCTTCAGTAATCAGTACAACTAAGTTAAAATTATTTAAAATTGTAGAGAAATCACGGTTCCCGAAATTCCTCCATCTCCAGGTCAGTCCATTTACTGATTTTACCATTGCACTCAATAAATTGTATATCATTACGAATAAATGTACAAAAGATGACGAATGAAGGCTTTTTTTAATAAAAATTATCTTCTTTGATTGTAAACAGAAGCAAACGCAGCCTTAGAAGTTATGAAATTACTTAGAGAGTATCCAAATCCGTCAGAACCGTCCAAGCTGACGGACGCTATATCTAAAGCCATGGAAGAAATGACAAACTGTACCCACTTGCAATATCGACAGGTAAATACTTGTTTTCTAGAATAAGATGACAATGACAAGTATATGTTGTAGATGTACTCACTCTGTATAATTTGAATAACTTTAATAAATTACGTGTGTCTTCTTATTCATAGGTTGGGCAGTCTAAAATTCCCAAAAGTATACAACTTTTTGTTAGGTAAGAAGTTTGAGATTTTGTACAGCCTGCATTAATTCATTTATTTTACTAAAACATGGGAATAATGGTGTTGATGACTTTTTTACACGTAGCTCAATTGCAAGGACTAATTTAGAAATGGAGATAGTTATCCGTGGAGGAAATCTCGTTTCGTCGCCAAAAGAACCTCAACCCTCAACCTCTAGTACTTCTTCCTCTTCACCCACGGCTGTGTCCAAACGCTCCTGTATTGGTAAGTGTAGCACAGTAATATGATGTTACCACATTTATTTTGTTGTGTAATGACTAATATTCTATTTTTCTTATTTTTTCATTTACAGTACCGTTAATTTATGTTCTTGGATATCATTATCGTATTTTATCCACGGAACAATTTTCACCTAAAATATGGGGTAGGATATTGGGGATAAGGTGCCTCCCTGATTATTCTCTGATGCCAATAGACCGAGAAGTTCCCATGCTTCTCCGAGGTGAGTTTAATCATTCATAATGAAAAGGATGGAGTCTAATTAAAAGCATTTTTAAGAAAAATTAATGTTTCTATTATATATTTTATGTTTCATTGACTTGTACCTACTTATTTCAGATCCCTGTGCAACATTACTTCATCTTCTGTTAACTCTGCCAATGCATGTTGACCTGGGTATGGAATTATGTACAACACGGTGTATTTCTTTTAAAAGTTAATTTATTAGATTCATATTAACATTAATTTTGTTGCTTATTTGCAGCATATTTCACGGAAATGGTGCAAGCAATTTATAATCTAGGTAATTGGCTTGTAAAATTTAACTAACAATACAATTTATCATACGTTTTTGTTGACGAGCATATTTTGCAATTTAACTAAATATGAATTCTGTACTATTTTCATGTCAATGACGTTCTATTTTGTACGTCCGTTCTTACAGTTTACAGTAAGTCTACATAATTTGATTGCTGTTAAAATTGTAGATTGTATTTTATTAATTTATTTGGTCGAATTTTAATTTTTCTCTTTTTCTCTCTGTAGCACAAATCCTTTGTGGTCTCTCGTGCCGATTCTCCGAAAAGGAACGAGAAGATTGGAAAACTCGGACCTCAATGTTGTCGCGCAACACAACTGGGGATTTTAATGACATTAATGTGTTATTTGGACACATTATAAGATATTTGGAATCCTCGCCGTTATACATGCCTGACTCAGATTTTGGAGATAAAGACTATGAGATGAAATTAAAGGATAAGAAGGAGACTGGTTACACGGAAAGAGAAGTGGATAGTCAAGTAAGGATTTACAATACTAATTTAATCTTTAAAGAAGTAAATGCCATAAATTGAGATTAACAACAGTAATGACGTGATCTATTATAATTTTTTCAACTCAGATTCAAGCACTTCTCTTACCTTACCTTCGCGTAGCAGCTCTACTCCGTCATCAAATTTATGAAGAAGAATTACCGTATATAACAATCGAAGGTGAGGAATACTTAACATTTATACAATTAAACTATATACAGTCGATTGTTTGGACTAACCTTGATTGTTGTCGTTTCTAGCGGAAGAATTTGGGTTTCTAGCAAGATTTTTGGATTTGGGTGGTAAAGATCAACATGTTGAGCCAATTGAATATAGAAATCAGGAAGAGCTACTAGATATATTCAAAGCACACAAATTTCTTCGTAAGACAACATTTTCCGAAATTATTAAAATCCAATCGATTCTTTGGAGATTTCCTTCGCGGCTTAACTTCTCTCTCTTATGATTTTTTAGGCTGGATTTCCCCTACACCATTAACAGCTATTTGGACATGGTGTGAAGATTTAATCAGTAAGCTCAATATTTGTTCATTTACATAATTTTACTTTTTTGAATATTGGAACAAAGCTTATAAAATGACACATTTTATTTGCTCTAGGTTTTATAGTCAGAGCACGAGTGTCCGCTTCTTACCTTATTGAGGTAAATACTGAAAATAGCTTTTGACTTTAAAAATTCTTATTTAAAACCTTTTATTTATATTGTTTTTATAATAATATGAAGGATATATTTCAATAATGTTTGTTTGTTTGATATTTTTTTTCCTAATTCTACACCAAAGTCTCATCACGTTTTATGGGGTCAGCCGAGATTGTTGGATTTGCCCACAGCTTACGATGTGATTTTTCAATATTATCATCGAAAACCCTGTCCATACTGCTCACAAGTCCCCAAAGATCCCAATGTTTGTCTCGTCTGTGGCATGTTGGTCTGTATGAGAGAGTGTAAGTACATATTTGTTTTCTTGTCAAATTTTCTGTTTACCTAAAGCGTTACAGGAAACTATTATTTTGGCTTTGTTCTAACGCTTTTCTTAATTTAGTGAAAATCAACATTTTTATTCATTTATTTATTCTCCCGCAGCTTGTTGCAAGCAACCAAATAGTGGAATGTGTGAAGCCATTCAACATTCAATTGACTGTGAGTGAACTTTCCATTCTTGTCCATTTTATGCTAGTATACATTTAGGATACAATGTTCAATGATTAATTAATATTTGTGACTTTTCTTTATAATAAAAAGGTGGTGCTGGATCTGCGATGTTTTTAAGCATAAATTTGTCTACAATAGTCGTTATTAGGGGACGAAGGGCCTGTTTGTGGTAAGTATATGTATACACATTTTACTATCTTGTATTTTTAAAAAAAAGTGTTCGAATAATAGGTACTTACTATGCTATTGTATGTGTTTCCTTCCAGGGGTTCTGTTTATCTAGACTCTTTTGGAGAAGAAGATCGGGATTTAAAGTAATAATTCTTAAATGTTAAGTACACGAAGGCATGAATTAGAAAAATATGTAGTTGTGACTAATACTTTTTTAACTATTATTTTTTATAGGAGGGGAAAACCATTGATTTTAAATCGTGAACGCTATCAGCTACTTGAGCAACAATGGATAGCACACAGATTTGACCACATTTCTAAAAAATGGATATTTCATAGAGACAGTCTCTGACGAATTTCATCTGACCTCCTCCTCTAATATGTTAATGAAAAAATGTGCATACTGATTTCCAGTTAATAAAATTGGCCCGTAATACAGATTAACAAACTTGGTTTTTAATCAAATCATTTATTTATATTTTTTTGGTTTATTGGAATAATATTTCTCCACTTGAGTGCCTGCTGATTTTGTTTACACTCTAAACTTTACATATAACAATTAGAGAAAAAGTCTTGGAAAATAAGAAAATGTATAATAAAGAAAATGTAAAATAAAGAAAAGTATTTAGTGGATGAGATGATCTGAATTGGTGGTACACACAGTTGATGATGGCCAAATCTTCTAACATGTACTTCCACCGACCTGCTCTTGGTATACTTCTATGACATCATCATTTTCCATCTCCAGCTAAAAACGAAAAAGACAATTTTAAAATGTG
The DNA here is from genome assembly GCA_009870185.1 of Pygmarrhopalites habei. Lineage (NCBI taxonomy): Eukaryota > Metazoa > Arthropoda > Collembola > Symphypleona > Arrhopalitidae > Pygmarrhopalites > Pygmarrhopalites habei. The sequence continues at coordinate 11,961 of WJFB01001583.1, read as the reverse complement.
GGTGGCGTGGTCTGCTCTTAATATGTGAATATGCAAAATAACTAGGATTGATTGTGGCGTGTTTGTGATAACAAAACTTTACCTGCTTTGGCGTCTCATCATCATTAATACGTCGCCCGTCAAAGAGGAATCGAAGTGAGGTCATAGGTACACCCTGATTTAAAAAAACCGAACAAAATTTAAATAAATTACCATGCTCTCTCACGACGTTTTTATCTTTCATTCATAATCATTTACATGTTGATAAATTCCAATGGTTTTACTAGCACAATAATAATGTAGTATAAATAGATCAATGGACTCACCACCCGCTCACTGTAACTCTTTTTGAGTTTCCCCATTTGAGTACTCATTTTGACTCTGAAATGTATCTCGTTAGAGTCTTGACCAACGACCTTCAACTTGATATACTCGGAACTTCCGTCCCCTCCATCCTTCTCCTAAAAATCCACAAAAAAAGTTATGAATGAATGGCCACTTCAACATTTATCGGCTTCATTTTTTTTTTCAGAATATTTTGCAGGGAGATTTCCCGGCAAAGAGTGGCAAGACTGAGTCGAATGGGAGAGAGCCCACAAAACACGTCTGAAAACTAGTCTAAATGGCAAAATAGAGGGAAAATAGTGGTGACCACCTTACCTGTTGGTTATTGTCAGACATCGTATCTGTTTTTCCAAATTTTTGAAGCAAAAACGATTCTTCCAGAAAACGTAATGAGACGGACTGAAATCGACACACGAACAAACTCACACCGCTCAAGACTGAAGCTTAGACTGTTGAGAGCGTTATAAACACTGCGAGGCCACACGTGATTCAAGCCATGGTCTCCCGGTCCTCTTTGATTTATTTGACGAAAAAAATCTTCAAACTTTTTTGATCATCGTCAAACTGCAGGGCAGAGTCAACTTTGGTGAGATTCCACTGTATTTTTCTTAACTATGAATTATTTCAAGAATTTCTCATGGAGTCAAAAGTAAAATATTACTATTATAATTAATTTCTTGCTTAAATAGTCTCTAAGATTGTTCTAATTTTTTTCGAAATTTCATTTCAATTTTATGTTTACTTATTGTTTAGAACAAACTATTTGTGGATAAAAGAGGACAGAACTTCTCCTTCTCTTCAATAATAATAGTATCCACCTTATCCTAAAATTGACATTTGAAGAGTCATTCTAAATTAGAATTTCTAATGGTAAGTCTCATTTTTGTCAATCTTTTAAACTACTAGACAAGATTCGAGTCATTTTGATCACTAATTGACACTACTCCTATTTTAGGAAGCCTGCATATCCGTTATTGTCGTTGGGTTTCACCATAAGAGGGGATGTCAGGTCAGTCCATTCCATTGAATATCACATTTTAATTATTAAGACTTTGTCTCAAAAAACTAAAATTTCATTATCAATCCAGGTTGAGTTTGCTTTTCCTCCTTTGGAAAATGACTTGGACAAGACTGCCTGGAAACATTTGCCTACCCTAGCTATGCCTGGTAAAGATTTTTGCTTGAATTACTTTTTAAAATATGAATGTACCTAATAATAATGGGCATATCATTTTTGTCTTTATTTTAGATGGAGCTCATAATTTCGATCATGATACTGTTTATTTTCATCTCCCATCTTTAGTCAATCCAAAAGAGACGATTTTTGGTGAGTGGTTAATATTCATGAATTATCCAAGTAGTTTGTTACTATCAACCAATTTATTTCTAATGCCCAATGCCAATTATGTCAACAGGTGTTGCCTGTTACCAACAAATTGATGCAGATAAAGTTAAGAACAAGTCAGAAGATGTGACTCGTAGTACTGTTCAAAAATCTGTTTGTGTTCTAAGTCGATATCCACTCTACGGTCATATTCAAGTTAAAATGGCTTTAATTACTGCAGCATATTTTCGTGAAGGAGGTAAGAATACGCCCACTAATTTTCTTTATTTAAAAATGTTAACTGTGTACAATTATTGTAATGTAACTACTGTTTTGACTAACAGATTTTGAACAAATCTCTCTCCTCGAAGAAGCCTATCACAATTTGAATGCCTGTCTCACATCTGGTAAAGAAATTACAAAGAAAGTTGTTGTAATTTGTTTGTTGTAAAACCAGGGTCCTATATAATTAAAGTCTAAATTATACATGTCATTCTCAGATTTACTCCGGACACCTGAAGCATTCGTGGGACTATCACCCCGTGACCTAGTCTTTACATTCCGACGTCAAATCATGACGCTTTTCAAATTACTTTTATTAGAAAAGAAAATTCTCTTTAGAGGAGCTTCTGTCGGTCCCTTATGCTCAGCTCTCTTGACACTTGTATCTCTCCTTCCTCTCAGCGTTGAATATGGACTTCAAGAGTAAGTCCTACATATTACCTGTTATCCTTAAATGCTCTCAACTTCACTTTACGTAAAATTTATGTGTATGTTTCCAATTTTTCCCAGGTCAGCTTGCGTTCGCCCAATGAGCTCCAGAGCATACTCAATTGTTCCTGAATTTTTGAATAGTCAACACGAAGATAGTAGTAGTACTGGAAACAAGGACAAGGAAAATACTCAAAATCATCAAAATAATACTGTACAAAATGGTCGGAGTAGTGGTAACAAGATTAGTAGTAGTAGCGAAGTGGAAAATCTCAAAACCACTAGTAATTCTCCTCCTGTTGACACTTCCGACGTGACGATTCCATTACCCAAAGATCCTGCTACTACCGACTCAACATCTACAACAATTTCGTCGAGTAAAAAGTCAAGTCCCGTCATTGAAACTGACAAATCTACTGAATTTTTAGCAACAGACTCGAGCTATGACAAGAATGAAGATGTACCAGATTTTTTAACGGCCGTTCAAATGAGTCCATCAGAGGCTGGCCTTCCTCTTCAAATTTTTACCAAAGTGAGTACAAAGCAATACTACTTTCAAGTACATAGTGTAACTAAAAAGTATAATTTTAAAAAATTTTGACTTCCAGGGTTATCTATGTCACCCATACCTGTCACTTAATTATTTGGACCTTTTGAGTGATCCTGGTGTCAAGGGTTTTATTGTAGGAGCAACCAATGTTCTTTTCAAACAGAAAAAAGATTTAGTTGACGTTATTGTTGAGGTAAGTTTCGATGTGTTTTCAAAAAATAACTTTTAATTTTTACTGTAGAATATAATACAATTAAAATGTTTATGTTGTGATTTGTGTAGATGCAGGACGGTTCTATCGAAATTTCTGATTCAAATTTAAAACGACTCGTTGCACCGACGACTCAAGATTTACGATTTGTTGAGAGTATAGTGAATCAAGTCACTCATCAGTCATCTAATGATTTTATGGATGGAGTTGGTTGGGAAGGAGGAGACGAATGGATTCGGGCACAATTTCGTTATTATCTCATCTGTTTAATGAGAACGAGTCTATTGGTGGACGAAAGTAGACTACGAGATTGTTTTAATAAACAGTATCTGGAGGCATGGCAGAGTACACACAACTGGACTGTGTGGAATGAGTATGTTAATTCTGACGCGAGAGAAACACCTGGTATATATGCTATTTGTCCTGGTCATCCAAACGATGGGAATATTTCTATTGATGACATGACAAGGAAAATATCATAGTAAGTTGATCAATAATAAACAAAATAGTAACCTACTTATTTATATGCTTTTGTATTAGCAGGGCAGTGTCACACTTTATTTTAATTTGTTTTCCATCCTATTATTAATCATTTCTATAGCACAATGCAAAACACAAAGGGAGGCCAGGCTATCAATCATGCGGTCGCGAGTACTGGACGCGCTGTTGCACAAACAGGGAAAGCTGTTGGTGGAGCTCTCACTCATGCCAAAGGAGCTATTGCTAGTTTTTTTAGTCAACTGGGATCAGCAGGTAAATAATGCTGTTTTTAGTTATTTATTTAATATTCTCATCTTATGTTATGCTCTCTCGTATGTATTATTATGATACATATTTTAATTTTCACCAGATATTGCAAAGTCCCCAACTGATCCTCTTCCATCTACTACTACTACTACTACTGCTACTCCTAGTACTGGTTCTACATCACTATCAACCGAAAATCACAACAGAAAAGCTCACAATCATGCTGAAAGACAAGCCGTGTTTCATATTGATAACATTGATTAATCATTTTTAAAGATTTTTTTCTCAAACTATTTTTTTGTTTTTCGGTCTCATTTCGTCTCATCTCAAGTCCTTCTTGCCATGTCACGCAGGAATCGCAGTCTCTGTTTCGTAATATTTTATATTTTTATTGGTATTATTAGTATTAGAATGGTATTGATTAATCTCTTCAATGAAATTACATCGCACGTGATTCCTACCCGTTTAATTCCAAGTCGTAGTCCCTTTCATATCTCAAATATTTTTTAAAGATATTATATTATCATAAGACTCTATCTAGCCGACGACATTTATAAATGTAAAAAATGATGGATTCATCATCATTTTGCATAATGCAAATTCAAGAAAAATGTGTTACCACAAAATATGTGATTCTGATATGTGTACTACGGTTAAGTATGTCCCTGTTTATTTGTTTGTACTCGTTGTCTTTTGTTTGTTAGTGTCGGTTGTGACACATCTTTGTTTTTTGTCAAGTAATTGTAATCAAATCCTTACATTCCACATTCTTTAAGTCAATGTCACGGTACCTGATGTGTTAACTCACAAGTCTATACCTGAAATGATGCACGCGTAACACATTAACTTATACTATTTACTATACCTTAGTTGATAATAGGAAAATAAAAAATATTATATTGTATACAATAATCATGACGATTGATGTAAAAAAAGACATGCTAACTTTAGATCAAATGTGTGTTTAATGAGAGCATGCAAAAAAGTCTATAGTAGATTTGTCATTTGAAATTATACCAAGTTTATTAATCTCAGTGAGGATGACTCCCAAAAGTCATTGTAACAACGATATCGGAAGTATTTTTTTGTCTCATTTTAATTATTGTATAAAAGAATTGGAAATAAGAAAAGCACGTTTCACTACACAAATTATGGAGTGTGTTGACAAGTTATTTATGCAGTTTTCATACAAAATAATCACATTGTTTTGTTTTTTTAGTAGAACTGTAACAAGGATGGTTCAATTTATTTATTTATTTAATTGGAGAGCCATTAGGTATGTACAAAGGATTGTTGGATTTGACAAGACATTATATTCACTCAGAATTCCGTACAACGTTTAATAATTTGGATTCTGAATGTTGGCAAGTAAACCATTATTCAACTTGGTAAGATTTCTTTTGTCCATGACTTTAAGTGTGTCTCCATTGTGGACAGTACAAATATTCTGTACGTAAAGTAGTAGTCTATCATATAATTCTATGTTTGTTTACATCGGAAATTATGCATTTGTGCTACCGTGTGGTCTTTTTGTTGTTGTTAGTAGGTAAATATATTAAAGGAGAAAATATTTTACCTTAATTTGACATTAATGGCTGGAGATAATTGAGGATATAGGATAAAATGAGACATAGAAAAAATGGATTTTTAGAAATAGAAAAATGACGAGTTGAGCCTCCACTTCGAACACGATGCTTCTTTTTGTTATTGCAACCATCCATGTAACATTTTGTAGCATTTTCTGTCCCCTGGTCCACGTACACTTTTGTGAAAGAAAATAGAGAGAAACATGATTAGACTGCATAGATAACCGATATTTTTCTCCCCTTCAATTGTAAGATAGGTTATTTTACCTTCGTGATAGTGTATTTTTTCAATTTTATACTGGTCAGTACTTTTATATTTGAGTGTCTCATTCTCCATTGTGAATTTCCTAACTGGGATTGAACTGGGCAATTCTCGCAGTGCCCTTTTATTTTAAAACAAGAGAAATTTTAGAATTCATTTTTTGTTCGAATTCTACATATTATGTTATCTTAATCAAAAATTAGTGTAGTACCTTCTACTTGCACATCCCCGAACAAAACCATTAGAAGACATAATTTTTCCTGGCTCCAACCTTCGACGCTCTTTCATTCCATCAAAGGATGAAATGACCTCAATCGGTGCTTCCAAACACACAGAATCACTCCTAGTACACTGAAAAATCATGAAAAGGTATGGGGAATTAAAACCACAGAGTCAATTCACATTCTCTCGTCCTCAAATTCCAATCAAATATTCACAAAGGACTCACATTAAAAACAACTTCACTCCACTCAGTCGAGTTGGTCGGGACATGAGGACCCGGACAGGAGACCCTGGGGTCGAAATGTATGTAGTGACTGTTACGACCAAACTGTACATATAAAGAAACAATGATAAAAAATCCATTTAAAAAGTTAATTTTGAGAACATCATCTTGCATACTATTTAAAGAGTACAGATTTAAACCTTTCAAAACTTACCGTGGAGTTTATGGTGTCTTTTATTGACTCACAAATTTGACTGGAATCACAAGCAAGACTTAAGCAGTCATAACATCGCAAGCCTGGAATCATTTTTAAAAAATTGTATGTAAGAACAGTTACTTTCTCTCTCTCTCAATTAAGGATTAGAGTTCACTGGATTCTTTTCTCCAGGAAGTTTTTGGAAAGAGACATTGACATTGTATTGTGTCTCAGGCCATTTCTCCTCATCCACTTTATTATGCCAACTGTCTGAACTTTGCACGGACGTACGTGACGACTGTTTGTCATCTTCCACAGTTACGACACACACACACGCACACACACATCTTTCCTCTTTCTCCACTCACATGAGATGTGCACTAGAGAAACCTTTTTATTATACAACGTGAAGTCAAAAAAGCTCACATTTCCTCCTCCCTCGAGACACACACACAAAGGAATGAATATATCCTTTGGATGGTGACAACAAGGGGAAAAGTTTGTCTGACACGAGACGAAAAATTATCACAAAGAATATAATAAAAATCTACACACTCTCCTCCCGCATAATGTACATTTCCTCTCTCTTGTGTATTTACCTGTTTTTATTAGACATATCCAGACTATGACATCATCTTTGTGTGTGTAAAAGTCAGTCATAGGTCCTATAATAAGTATGTGTAGGGATTAGAGATGCTCTCTAAGATATTTGAAAGGTATCCTCACGTCATTCAAGTTAGACACGTTTCTCTTTTTTTCTACAATATTTTTGAGAGCTCCAGTCTGTCTCTCTCTCTCTCTCTTTTTCCAGGACTACGTGATTCCATCCAGAGGATTGTAAAAAATTAAATTTTATATGCAGATATTGTGTACACCCTATGCTCTATCTCCATCTCATCCATTCCCATCTCTCCTTCCTCCTACTAGATTAAAGTCCCGGAATATAAAAAATGAAAAATGAGACTTGAATCATGTGCTCTCTCTCCCTCCCTCCCTCAGACACACACAACTCTAAAGTTAAGGAGGGGAGAGTGTATTAAAAAGTTGCTCTTTAAAAAAGAGAATCTCCAGAATATTTTATCTTCCATTTTCTCTAGACTCTCTTTTCTTTCCAGAGGACAAAATTATACAGCACACACACACAACATAATACGTGATGTTTGCTCCTCTCACCTGTCACGAACCCAGGGCTGAGGAGAAGGAAGAAGAAGAAGATGAAGAAAATATTTTGGACAGATTTTTGATTAATTTGGAACATTGACCTTTGGTTCCCCTGCTGCTCCTGCTTGTACCAAGGACAATGACAGTCTTCAGTAGAGAAGGTGAAGGGTCGAGGATTCTGTTTAGTACACCACGAGGAATAAGGAGAGGAGGAGGAGACTTGATCCTCATTTTGACAGCCACTGTCAGGGAAAGGGCGTTGTGTGTCAAAACAGGAACCACTCTTCATCTTTTATTATTCTTATTACACACTCCAACTTTTTCTACTGCTCCACAAAATCACATTAATTATCCTTCCAGAATCTTGGGAAATCTTTCCGACGTCAATTATGATCCATTCTTTCCTCCCGGGTAAATTAAAATTATAAAGTCAAATCCATGTGCACACCACAATTAACTAACAGTTCATAATAATTTCCCTACTTTCTCTCTCATTCACGTGTAGTTGTTAAATCTCATTTTCACTTTGATCCAGGAATCCAAGTTCTTCTTCACACTCTCTACGTGTGTGTGCGTGTGTCTGTGTGCAAACAGTGAAGAGGAGAACTACCCAACTTGCATAATTTATAATTCACTTGTCTTGCACTAATATTTTGAAGAGTCAGCACACACACGCATACACGACCACTCTGTTATCTCTGTAACTTTGTACAATTCCTATGATGTCCCATTTTAATTAAACTATCATATCCACTCTTCTGCCTCTGATGAAGACAAACCTCCGTCAAAACCGTCTCCTCCTCCGTTGACAGTGACTCAAAACTTTGTCAACAACAAGTTGAATTTATTTCAAAATATGTAAATTGTAAATTAAACACCACATCACACGCCACCATTTATCCCCGTGTGTTATAGTGGGTTGGCTAGAGTGTGAGACCAAGTTGTCAATGTGTTTGTATGATATATAGTACACATATACGTGTGTGTGCCTTTCTCCCAATTTCCATATTACACACTTGACTACCCTCCTCCTCTTTTGCTTTCACAGTCTAGATGGAGAATTCCCTTTTCCACCCAGTCATTCCCACGGGATTGGAACCTTTCCTCCCCACCGGTATTTAGTCAAACACGAGTTCTCCCGTGTGTGTGTCTCTCTCTCTCCGTGTGTGGGTATATGTGCTCACCTTTAATTTATTGGGTGCCAGCCCCACACGAGGAAAACACTCGTTGACGACGACCTCAATTCCCCCGGACACAATTTTCACACACAAACGATAATGGATATTACGTCACTTTGTCCCTATCACCACACAGCACACACACACGTTTCAAACTGAGAGTTCAAAAGAGAGACGTTTTGTTTTTAACTACTTTTTTCGTGTTCTACCTGATAAGGAACACAAACAAAACTACGGCACTGCACTGTGTACTCCTTCCCGGAAGGAAATTGACTTCAACTTGATTCAGCCTGGAGAAGAGTCCACGTCAAAAATTGTGAGTTGTAGAGAAAGAGAGTGAGTGGAGTGTGTGTTAAAAATAATTTTTTTGCGTGTGTGTATTCACTGATATCCTTCAATCTTGGTTTGGAGGATGACACGCAATATTTTAGTATTTTATGTAGTCTTCCTTCCCTATCCACTCTGTACCTTCTCCCTTCCTCCCTGACAACTTTTAATTAATTATTGTATTACAATCTCCTCGTTTTCACAGGAAGACTCCAAAATTCCACTTTTCAACACAAATTTACACACTTCCAGCTCCACATTTTCTCCCTGGTGCTTCTTGGGATGGGATGAAGAGTGTGTGTGTGGCTGTCCTGGAGCAAAATTCTGTGCAGATTTCGGATTCCAGCGCAACTGAGATTTTCACAATTTGTGCGTGTGTCTGTACTTGAGTGCGAGTAAAGTACGGTTGTCGTTCCAAATGTAATAAATTTCCCAATGCAGCTGGAAATTCCAAATTCCCTGCTTTAGTTAGAGACTCTCTGAGAGAGAGAGAAGAGTTGAGGAATTTTCACGAGATGTGTGTGTGTGTCTGTAGAGGATGAGGTTCTCCTACTGAGACTTTTTATTATTCCAAAGTGTGTGTCTGTTTGTACTTGAGTTCCATCACTATCCAGTTCCAGTTCACATCCCATAAATTCCCCTTGTCTCTGAAATTGAAAAAAACGTACACACACACAATTATTTTTTTATCGTAGTTTCTAGCTGTCCTTAACTACCCTCCATTATCCCCCCTCCATGTCTCATCTCACGATCATATCGTCAGACTAATTTCTTGTTCGTGTGTGGTGGTGGTGTGTGTGGTTAACATGGGAGTTGAAGTCGTCAGACACATGCCAAGACAAGAATTATTCATAATTTATTCAAACTAAATGACAACAAGTACCAGCTGACCTCTCTCTCTCTATTTATCTCTCATGTGAAAAAATCCCAGAGTGACAAGAAATGCAGAAAAAAGAAGCCTCTTCATTTACATTCCCATTTAGTAATCATTTTTTAAAAACCACATTTTTTTCACTTGAGGTTCTTCCAAAAAAAATCCAGTATGGCTTAAAAAAATTGACCCTCATCCCTTCTACCGCATATATGCAGGTATAAAGTAATCCATCTTATTCCACCGACGGCCATGGAAGTATTGAATTTCCTTAATTTAATTTCCCAGCACACACACTCACACACACACAGAGGAGAGGGGGAGAAACTTGGCAGACCACTCTACCATCCTCATTTTCTCAGATTTGTTTATCCATCCACTCTCTCACAGGCACACTCACAAAACTCACATTAATTAAAATAAAAAAAACAAATAAAAATGGGAAAATGTTTAATGTCTCTACTTCCCTAACCACACACACACACACCTTGATGAAAAAGTTGAAGTAGACAAAGATCCCTCTCTTCGTGTGTGTGTCTGTGGAGGTGGTAGAACTTTTTGGAATGTAAACAGTAATGCTCTAATAATACTTTGTCTAGCCTTCTCAAATAATCAAAAGTTTAATTTAGCTCTCTTCCATCTCTCTCTCTCTCATTTAAATGGATTTCAATCTACTTGGATGTAATTATTCCCGGAATTATGGAGGAAAAAATATCGATAAAAATCATTTATCCACACACACACGCACACACACACAGAGGGAGAGAGAATAGGTAAAGAAGTGGATGGAAATTTGATCAACCCTAAATCCACACTCTGCTCTTCCTGTGGTTTGGAGAGGGAGAGAAAGGATTTTGAGGAATTTACTTGGTGTTCTATTCATTACATTGACTTTCATTTAATTTTCATGGAGGGGAGGAAATAGGAGAAAGAGGAATTTGGCCTTTTCCCGAGGTTGATGTTAACGATCAGAATTTCACCGATTTCCCTGTTCACGAGCGAAAGAACAGTTTCTCTCTCCCTCTCTCTTGTCTCTCCCTTCTTTTCTTTTCTGAGAGGAGACAAAATGGAAAAGAAAGTATATTTTATGTCATACAGATATAAAAATGGTTCAGGTAGTCTAGTTATAACCCTTCACACACACACACACAGATACACGCTGGGTAGGGACTTTCTCCTTTGCTTCTATTCTACTCGACTCCCTTCCCTCGGTCTCCATGTCCCTGAGTTATCGTTCATATCATAAAAAAATGAATTTATACTTTTTTCCCCGAGACTTTTACGACTACAATTTTTGTACTCTCTCCGTATTACAATCGGACTCTCTGTGGGGGATAAGACTTTACTAAATCCTCATTTCCTTTCTTCCCCTCCTCTCCCTTTCAATTACTCCTGTCGGGGAAAAGGACAGAGACATTTCTTTCTCCCTCCATTTTTTTTGTTACTGGTTCCTGTCCACGACTTCCCGTATTTACAATGAGCAGGGAGACAAGTTGTAATGATGATGGATGTCAAGCTGTAAAAATTTGAGAGGGTGAAAGTCGGAGGAGGATACAGTACAAAAAATTGAGGAGGTCTTTGTGCAGAAACTTTGGTGGTCTTTGTGCAGAGTCGAGTCAAAACTCGGATCGAGGAAAATGAAATTTGTATTTAATGTTAAAAGTCCTCAAGTTTTATAATTATCAGAGGAAATGTCGTTAAAATTTTAAAGGTAACTACCGCTATCTCATTCCATATTTATCTTTATTCCATCCCTCCCCCCACACACCACGTAGTCATGAGAATATTGAACTCCCTTTACCCAGTTGAGAAGATATACAAACAAAGTTATTGACCTTTCATAATATCCGGGTCATTCCACACTTAAAAAATATGTAGTTAATGCGGCAGGAAGGAGTGGGTGTGCGTGTGTGTGGAGGTAGGAACCTCATTCCGGAGGACATTATATTACCGTAAAACGGGGTGATTTGGCTGACAGGGGGTGAATTGGCTGAAAATCGGAAAAAGTTTCGCAGCAAAATCTTTAATCTTAGACTTTGGCAATCAACTAATTCCGACAGGGGCTAGT
>WJFB01001582.1:0-29040 GCA_009870185.1 Pygmarrhopalites habei | reverse complement strand
GACGAGCGAGAAAAATGATGCCGGAAAATAATGTTTAAACACTCTCTTTGCCGACAAGGAGATCGCGAGCGCGCGGAGAAAAAATTCAAAATTGACCTTTGGAGGTCAAAAAAGTCGGTCAAGACGGTGTCTTCTGTTGGGTATTTTGTGTCTATTGGAATCACCGAGGTTGATTCTATAGGGCTAGGGTCAAGTAGTTCAATAGTTCCAGGGTTCCAGATTTGAGTAGCAAACTATATAGGTCTTGTATAATGACAAAAGAGAAAAATGTGTTGAGTGAAGTCATAACATGGGCTATTATTTTTTCAGTTATGTTGTTGCGATGGTTCATGAACATGTATGACCTGGAGATCATAGAGGAAGATGCCTTTCTTAAATGGAAAGAGGACATTCGAGATGATTATCCTGGAAAGGGAAATGCATTATTCCAGGTATGGACAAAATGATTTGAAATTTCTTATGGGCTCAATATATTAGAGAGTACAAATTTATTGATTTAATTATTTTAAACATTTTGTGGTACATATTAGGTCAACGCTTGGCTTATGTGGTTGGAAACTGAAGAAGAGGAGGAGGAAGAAGATGCCTTACCATCCTAAATAACATACTCTTTAATAATAAATAACCCTACATGGAATAAATCCTCTCCAGGATTCATTTACAAGTCCTTTCAAATATTTCAAAGTACTATACACACACAACCGCAAATTTAAGCGGATGCTAATGTTGGAGCAAGTAGATGATCATTGAGGATTTGGTGACGAAGAAAATCCTCGATAATGAAGAGAGAGAAAAAAACACAAAAACAAACAAAAAACGAAGCAATGAAAGAAACTCAAGATGTGTTCCAAAGGAAATATGATGGACGTATGAGATGAGATGATTTTTTTGCTCTAGTAATCAGTGACACGCTCATGTATAGGCATCACCTCGTCGTCACTCCCGTCGTCAATCCTTTTTACATTAAGCAGTTTAGCCTCAGTAGCCTTGATAACTTTGTGGGGCTCGTGATCTTTTAAAACCTACTACTACTGAAGTACATCCTCAAGTTCTATCAGACCTAGATAACTTTTAGTACGCTATAATCTATAATTTAAATGCTCATTTTTTTGTCTTTTGGAAGCTTCAAGCTCGCATTTTTTTTAAAAGTGAAAGAGAGAGAGAGAAAGAGTGAGAGATAGTGAAAAAAGAATCAAAATATATACGTGCGCATCCATCATTGTTATTAATTAACAACATTTTAAACCTATTATTTTAATATAATTATTTGTGTGATTTTTGTTAGTACGGTACCCTAAAAACCTGCTGCTTAGATACGTCGTTTTGAAATTTAAACGTTTGACGTTTCAAACGTTGTGAGGGTATTAAAAAAAAGAAAAGGAAAGCAGGTGATTAATTTTTGTTAAAAACTAACTAAATATTGTTATTAATTAGTACTTGTAAAATGGAATTTAGGCCTTCCTGATGTAAAATTTGTAGAACCCCTCTACAAACTATACCATTGTATTCTACTTAGGCGCCCTGATTGCACTATATGCACTTATACGTTTTAGGCCTTTTGATCGTGTATCGAATTTTTTTTGTGCAAAAAAAAGTAATAAATTATTATGGTGAAAATGAGTTAAACAGTTTGCAATTTAAGAGTGTAATGTAAAGTAAGAATGTATAATAGACTTAAGTCTCGGCGATTCCAAGAAGAAAAAAAAACAAATACAATTAACCATTAATCTTCTCTTATAATTGTTGTAATTATTATTATATTAAATAATGATTTAAAAAAGAAAAAGAAAAAATAGGTAAGCATCGTCAATGACGAATCGTCATCATCGTGTGATGACTCTACACGCCGCATGGTACATTTTATACATCTTTAAAAAAATATTATGAATTTAAAGTGTAATAATGATCAAAAAAGGAGGAAAAGTGGTTTGCTAAATTATAAATTGAAATTGACATTTTAGTTAAGTGTGTGTCGTTCTGCAACGCTTCCGAAGGTTTGAAATTTTGAACTGATTAATTTGTTTCTGTAACTATGTTTCGTGGCGTCATGTCCAAGTTGTATTGGTTTTACGATTAAAAATAATAATAAAACGGATTGGCTATAATGATTGGTAAAAAATTTTGTGTGTGAGCAGTGCGTTATTTCATTTTCATAATATTTTAACAATACATGACAGTCTTGACTTGGATAGTATTTTGTGTGTCACGTTCATCAATAAGACATGCTCATTCTGAAATTTTCTGAAAATTGTTTTCGAACGAGAAAAAACGAACACGATTTTTGGATATGTATTTTGCGTCAGCGCATAGCGAGGCAGGTCTGTAATTTTTGTTCGCTCCTCAGTCAGTCAGTTCAGGATTTTGGTTCAACAACAAATATAAAATAGTGAGTTGTCTCTGGATCAATGTTACAATAAATTAATCATCGTGTAATAGTTGGTTAATCACAATATCCTCATGTTCTGTTTTGAAACAGCTTCTCGTGGTTCACACGAGTTTCATTTTTCCTTCAAGTTTGAAATCTAAGAAAAGCAAAGTATTGGAGAAAAAAGTTTAAGTTAGTGACAAATTGAGGGAACAACAACAATCCAGGATATATTTGTGTGTAGTTTAATGTGACAAAAAATGACGGAGCAAATACATCATTTTATATAAAATGTAAGTAATCACTGTTACTCTTTCTTTACCGAGTATGTTGACAAAGTTTGTCAACTCATTTTTTTGTTATTTACTTTGTATTTTTGGTATTTCGTGCGTTTATAAAAATTGAATTTATTTTTTTTGTAAATCTATAGAGTCGGATGGACAGGCTTCCAGGTACGTAGTATTTCTGTTTGTCAATTGAATCAAAATAGTACTTTTTGTCATACATTACTTGAATGACACAAGTTGAGTCACTTCCTTAAATTTTAGGGTAATACTTAAACTTTACGTCGTAAAGTAAATGAATGCTAATTGTGTCAATAATTGCATGGTATCTGTCTGATTTTTTCCAGAATATCTACGCGACACCGTCGACTGGTTCCTCGGGTGAGTAAAAATGTTTATGCATTGTTTTGTCGATTGATTGATTCATCCGTCAACTGTTTTGGGTCAAGTTCAAAATACATACTTATGTACATTTAAGCACAAAACGAGAATTGAAATCAACTTGATTTAGTCAAGTTCTTCCTTCCATCATCTCATGTGTAGTAAAATTAAGTAGAGGTACAAATTAGTCACATTCTTAATTTTTAAAGAGGATTCTTGTTAAAGAGCCTTATGGGGAAAAAATTGAAATCAGTAGATTGTCATTGTTAGGATTGATCTAGTGTGGAGGAGGGAATCGATACTAATTACATGGCCAACATCGTGGTCTGTTACTTATATTATATAAGTTATATAATTTTTCAGGATAAACTAAGTAAAACTATTGGTATATTTCACTTTGTTATCATTAAGATTTTTGTTTATTTTTCCTCTCAACATGGACATTGACTAGGAAATCATTTGTAGAATTGGAAGTAAATACGTAGGTATTAGTCAACTATGTAACAAGTATTTCTGTTCTTCCAGAAAAATCTTTCAAAATGTATCTACAGACATTGCACATTTATACTTCCTTCGTGACTTTGATTTATCAGACACATCATCTTTGATCTACGATGTGCTCTGTTTGTACTTATGTATTACAAAGCACTAACAAAGTACTTGCCATTTATATAATATGTAAAGGACAAATTTATTGATGAAGGTTAAACGATACCTTAGTCAGTGGACAGTCTGATTTATTAGAGCAATAACGAGCCCAATTAAAACTCGGCAAAAGACTATAAAGATTAATTAATTCAGAAAACATTCAAGAAGAAGAAAAGTTTTTTTGAACATACTACGTGTACAACTAAACTAGTAACAACATTAGGTTCACAAAATTACGAACTACATCTTTCTTTTCATCTATTCTGAAATTAGACTTTTAGATTCTTTTTACCCTAATACATAGAACACACACTCTCTGCAAGTAGGCAGGGACATACCTATAGTACAAAGAACTGTAAAATTACAGAATGAAATATTTTCTTTGTGTAACTACACTATGTATGGTATATGCATGTATGGGGATTATTTTTTGATTCCCCAAGGAGTTGGTTCTTGGTGTGGTGTCTCAACTTAGCATTGTCAGAGAGGGAGAGACGTAGTCGAGTCCATTTTCGCACAACTCTTCCTTATCATGATAGGACAGAGTGTGATGGAGTGAGCGTGTGTGTGGCTCAAACCTGACTTGTTCACTGGAAATTAGTTATGCTTGTCATCCTCAGGAAAAAAATTAGCCAGTTACTCATTCAAGTTGGAAGCGTGGAGTCTAAAATAAAATGTAACCTTGCAAACAAAATTTGAAAGGTAAAAAAATCCATGATGTACTGTGACTCACCATCATATGGGAAATATACACGCAAATGTCTCTTTGGAAGTACTAGATATGCAATAATAGTTAACAAAAAAATAACATAGTCTTATGGGAATGCACAGTGAATATGTATGTACATTGTACAATACTTTTACATTTGAATACGTTCTGAGAGAGATCAATTCTATAAGGTTCACGGGAACAATTTGTGATGGTTTTACAACATGAAGGATTTTTTAATTTACTGTGTAAAAAGTTTCTTGTTCAAAATTTAAAACTGAAATCAAAAAAGGAAAGAATGGACGACACGTGTACTAAAATCTCTATAAATATATTCATTTTCCAGAAAAGTACGTAGTACATTTTTTTTGTTTTATTCACTCACAATTATTATAATGATGGCCAAGAAAATCCGTGCTTCGGACACTCCAGCTCCGGTTGGCTGAACTTGTCATAACATCACTCACACGCATAGCAAGCAAGCTAGGGAGTTCCAAAATGTAGTGTGTGACTAGTACTACTTATACAATTCTATGCATACATAATTTCACAGTGTGCAAATTTTTTTTCGAGAAAATTCAAGGCTGCTCCATGCCCGAGTGAACCCGTATTATTCTGTAATATCTTTTTTGAGGGAATGTCTCTGTATGCATGTGTGTACTCTATTGAAAAGTGACACACATGTTAGTTTTATTATACGCACCACCACCCACAAATATGTATTGGATCGTTGTTATAATGGTTAGTTTCACAAAATTGTAATGAACACTGGAGACAACTATTGGCAGGAGTAGATTTTGAATTTTGAATGTAGATTATGCTCAAAACTGAAAAGTGATTTCATGCAGCGTTTGCCCCAAATGACTGTCATTAGTAATTTACTTTTTTAAATTTAATGTTGTCCTTACATTCTAGTTGAACTGGTAGAAATACTTTCCCCCAGTTTACAAGAAGAACATGAATAATAATGTTTATTTTATTTTAGGCGTTTCATCTAAGAGCCATAGTTCATAACCCTCTCTCTCAAAAATGTTCAAATAATATTCGAAAATAGAGACCAGTTGGAAATAATGATGAACATTTCCACTCTCTATACGTATATTCTCAGTATCATCCTCATGTGAAAGGGAGTGAGTGTACAATATTAGAAATGACAGAAATAGGAAGGCATTCACATACCATCATATAATTGTTGAACAATTATTTTTTCATTTTGATTTTCTATCCTTCCATATCTATACTCTCTCTTCTCCAATAATTAATTGAAGAAACCAAACAAATTAACTGGACTGGCTTAACGTTTTAACGATCCATTCCATACTGTCTGTTCCATTTCATTTGGCATGGATGATTCGCTATAGCACGAACATCATGTAGAACATGTAATTAATTATATATATTATACTAGAATATTCATCACCAGAAAGTTCCTCTCTCACTCTCTTTCTTGCACATGTTAAAATAACACATCTATAATATAATTTTATTACTATTACTCTAATAACATGTAACATTGCTCGCCGTCCCTCCTCCTTCATGTTGTCTCACTCAACTTTTATACTATTTATATCATGGATTTTTCACATTTTTTTTCTCTGATATAATTTACATACGTTTTTGCACGAGGAATACAAATGTGAATACAAATTAAATGTTGACTCTATTTGATACGCATGTACATGCTAGACACACACACACATTGTGTGAATAGGTATGTACCCTTTACATTTGACCTTTGTTAATCCAAGAGTTGAATTTTCCTTCCACTCCTGGTGCATGCTTGTGCACTGTGCAGTCTAATTTGACTCCCATGTTGTTTCTTTTTTCATCTTAGCTTGGTGGGATGATGATAGTGACAACTTTAGACAGAGTACGTTTAATTATTGTTTACCTGTGTACACACCTCTCTAAAATAGCGTCAGGCAGTATAAGTTGTTGTTGTGCCCTTCTAAACGTACCTAATAATAGCCAAAGCAACATATAAAACATTTGAACACACAAAAAAGCTTTTTCCCTTCTTATTCTTGGAGGGGGGATAGAGAGGGAGAGCGAGAGTAGGATGTTGTGGGTTCAAGGTGGTGAAGTCGATGTGGGGTTCTTACCATCGCTGATTCAAAAAAGCTTCAAATATTTTTTTCTGCAGTACTGCAAGTCTTTTTCTCCCTGCAGTAAATCATTAAATGCAAACTATTGTTACAGGAAATGGTTGAAGGGGCTAGGTTTTCAATGTTTTTGACAAGAATAGTTGTCGGGTATTTCTCTTCTCTCCACCCTCTCTTTCTTTTCTCACTCTGCCTTCTTGAGACAACTTTTTTCCCCTCAAAGTCGACAGAGTTGTGTCGTCATGAGATCACAACAACTTATTTGTTCAAGACTATTCAAGAGTGGATGTAATCGTATGTTTATTGGATGTTATTTTGTGAGGGACTAGAGTGTAGTCACAGTGCATATACTAAATATGTATGTTGTGTGTTGAGCCAGCGCTGTTAATCTTTTCTCTAGTTTATATTTAGCTAGAGTTGGAAAATTTTCAGTACTAAGTACATAGTCTTACGTGATAGATAGACAGCTACATATACATGTGGTTGACTATTTTGGGTCGATGCAATTCAAATTTCGATTAGAAGTTCTAATTTAGAACTGTACTATATTTAATATACGTAGTAGTAGGTAATCATTTATACAAGTTAGTTGATTTTGTATTATTTGAAATACGATAACTAAGGATTTTCATCATCCTTTCTATCTTGTCATGATGTAGTCGTCAGTGGTGTCATGTCACGTGGAATTTGGATGTGTTCATACGCACAGAGTAATGTCAACATTTTGAAAAAAGTTGTTTTATTGTTTCATATATAATGGGAATTTCTCTCTCCCTCTCTTTCTTGTATATGATCCAAGTTTAATCTGTAAAGCGATGTCAAGTCAGTCACACACACACACAGATACAGCTTTCGAGGAAGAGGAAAAGTGGGGTATATATGTTGTACTGGGGATGAGGTAATACTTGAAAATTGAACGTAGATCCCCTCTACCTCTTCTCCTTCTCCTCCTGTGAAACAGCTGATATATGTACGGAGTGGAGCGTTTTGGGACCCATTTCGTTCCTTCGCCATGCTTTGAAAAATCGAATTTAGACTCAATTTTTCCATTAATATTAAACGAATACATGGAGGCTTGGGAATTGGGATTTAGTCCTTCTTTTTTTAAGGAAGAAAAAACCTTGCTTTTACTCTCTTCCTCTCCGCAGTACTAATAACGCAGGATGGAAACTTTTGAGAGGTATTGCTGCTACATTTATTACATATTACTATTACACACATATATAGATACAAGGGGTATTTTGTGTTTTCAAATTCCGGTTGGTTTTACGTTTAACTGATAAATGGATCGTAAGGAAGAGACAGAGAGGGTGGAGGGAGTGGAAAAATAGGAGGATGAGAAATATTAGCCCATATTATATGCCGACATTTCTGTATGTATTATGTTGAGGTTGGTCTCTGAGGGGAATTTTGCAATATTCTTATTTGGAGAAAGGACTGGAGAGAGAGAGTGTGTGTGTGAGTGTGTAGATGCATCATATATTGCAGCAGAGTTAGAATATCTAAAGGTTTGTATCAACCAAGGAGGGAAGGTGGTATCTCAATGTCAAGGCAATTTTCGTAAATAGAATTTCCCATCAGACAGACATCTGACTGCTCTCTCTCCCTGTGCTTTGCTTTCTTCTTTGTCTTTGAGAATGTGCATCTGAAAACAATTTTGGGAGAACGGACTCGACTGGTCGAATATATCTTGTTTGTTTCCGGAGCTCTTGCTGTCTGCTCTCTCTACTACCATTCTACTACATACTACTACTACTACGTCGACAGACTAATATATGTGTATGTGTGAGTGTTACAGCTCCGTATTGTGTGTACATACTCATACTATTTTATACTTTGACTAGTCGTAGTTGCTCTATTAACGCTTAGGTATACAAAGTGTATGAAAGTAGACCTTCTCTCTTTCTCTACTTATTGATCCATACTCGTTTTACCTACAGGAATTTCGTATGAAATTGAAATTTTGCCGGAGGAGAAGGACGAAAATCCACTCAACCTATGCTTTCATTCAAATTACATGTATATAGTATAAGAGAGAGAGAGCTAAGTTACAATTGAGGACCGGGGACGTTTATACAGGGGAAATTACTGCATGCAGGAACTCGGCAAGTCATAGTGTAGGTAGGTATGTAACTTCTATTTTGACGATGGGGTAGAAAAGACTTAAACTCAATAACTTTCGTGCAGTTGCATGATGTACGCACACAAACTAAAACAGCTCGCGTGTTTGTTATTCCAGCCAGACGTGTATATCATATTAGACAGAGAGGAATCAAATGAGACCCCCTTGGGTATCTATATGTTGGTATACTCCTTGATGATATGTCAAATATCAAATAATAACCGATAATAATAAATCTTGACTTATTTGTTGTCCAATCAAATAATTTTTTCGAGAGAGAGGGGAGAAAGGGAAAGAAAAATAAATACATGGTAAATGGTATTACTGTAGAGAAGAGAGAGAGAAAATATGTACTATGTACACAGAAACGAAAATTTCCTTCGTTTTATTATCGAGTCTAAATGTGTAAGTAATTTCGACCAGTACTGTACTACATACTGTACTTATTATCAAAAGTTACAAGTCTTAGACAATATCATTTTTTCATTTTTCTCATGAGAGGAAAAAAACCCTCCTCTTGTATATTTTTCTGATGTAGTCAAATCAAATATTTATGACATTTCTTTATTTAATGCAAAAACCTTTTGTTGCGGAGTTGAGAGGTCTCTACATACAAGATAGAGTGTTCAGTAGGTACAAGGACTACACGTATATGTATGTATTGGATGACAGTTGACAACCAATGTATAATGTCTCAAAAAACATGGTCTCAAAAAAAATTCCCGTTCCATGTCCCTCTGTCCTTGTCCCCTTACACCACAATTGTTGCTTCAATTCTCCAGGTATACGTGTAATGAGGGAATTTACTTGTGAGAGAGTGTGTGTACACGTACTTGTAATGATGGTGCGTCAAACCTGGGTACAATTTTGTATTTCAATGGTTTTATGTTGGGCAGTGTGAATATTTTATATATATTGAGACTCACAAAGTCTGACTTGAGTGGTTGGTGGTTTGGCCCTGGTTGGTTGGAGAAAGCAATGTAATATTATTTTGTTGTGAGAGTATCCTTTTTGGATGCTGTATTATGAATTATGGTCGATTATGAACATATTGATTTATAGTTTTTGTTTGGATGTCATTGTCGAAGGATATGACACAGTTATAAGTGTACTCTGTGTGAAGGAGAGGAATCAAAATGTGAATTTCATTACACTGAGTGAAATGAATGTACTACCACAAGTTGTCAAATATCGTTAATAATCGTTACCCTACTCTAATTGTGGTCATCGGACGGAAAAACTCGCTTTTCCATCCCATATTTGTGTATTAATGTGTATGTGTTTGTGTGGGTGGGAAGTAGTCGGTAATCATAGGCAGAGTGAAAGGGAGAAAGTGAAATGAGAACTTTTTTTGTGAATCAAGTTCTTTATTATTCCCAAGTGACCTTTGCCTTTTACGATGGAGCATAGGTAAAAAGGAGGAGGATGAAGGGTGAAGTTTTATATACAGGGTGGTGCATAACCTTGTCCCCCCTACCCACAGCCAAGAGGGGTCATGTCATCAAAAAGTAAAAGTGCAGTTTTGTAGCCCATTCAATTCTGCATCTAGGCCATATCATGTCAGATCAATAGGTCAACGTCTTTGGGACTGAGCGCGAGATTTTGAAGAAAAGTCCAGTTATTTGAAAGAATTTTGCAAAAACGAATTAATTTGGAAAAGGGAAATGTCACATTGAAAACTTCATCATAGCAGTTTTGTAACCCAGTTCATCCTCCATCATTTCGGTGACTTTCAAAAAATTTCGTCAATGAATGAAACCGTGGCATCAAAATTTCGAAATATTTCTCAAAAAAGTTCAAAACTTCATGAAAAATTTTTTTTTCAAAATTTGAGCAATACCATTTTGTAGGGCATCTAATTTTGTGCCAATCCAGTAAGTTTTAAGTTAATCGGTCAACATTTGACAGTTAATCAATTCAAATTAAAGTTGAAACGAATATTTTGTTAAAAACGTGATAAGAACTTTCGAAAGGAACAAAACCGAAGCAATTTTGGCTGAAACTTTTATTTGAATTGACTAAATGTCAAATGTTGACCGATTAATTTAAAACTTACATATTGATCTGACATGATTTGGCCTAGATGCAGAATTGAATGGGCTACAAAACTGCACTTTTACTTTTTTGATGACATGACCCCTCTTGGCTGTGGGTAGGGGGGCAAAGGTTATGCACCCTGTACATATGACTTGAATCCATGGCGTGATTTTAGTGAAAGTATAAAAAATGTTGTTGTGGTTTCCTCCATCTCCTGTTTTCCACTCACCGTCTTTCTCTCTCTCTCTCTCTCCATGTATAATATAGTTCATATATGAATGATAAATATGGTGTGTATGTATAAGCGTGTATGCATGTGGACCCTTAAAAATTGGAAGGAAAATATGGCGCAACCTTCCGTTTCTATGTATCTACTCACACAAAATATGGTTTTGGAAGTGGAATGGAGTGGAGCATATGAGTTTTGTAGTGTGTAGAAGTGCTATTGCTGGTCAGGGAATGGTGAGCCCATTATTTGAGAGCTGTATTCATATTTGTAAGGGGAAAACGTTGAATGAGTGAACCCTGAGTTTTTTTGAGAGAGAAAGAAAATGCTGAAGAGAAAGGATTCGTCTGGATACAGAAACGCATGTTGTGTGATTCAAAATAACATTAGAGAGGGAAAGAAGGAAACAGAGAACGTGGGCTCACAAATGGCATGAGAGAGGACCAAGATCTATGACGTAATTTGCGCTTGTCTTGTAATGAGAGGGAACCACACAGTTGAGAGAGGAAGAGAGTCAGGTGAGAGAGTGAGAACTTGTACTTTTTATAGGCTCTTTGAATGTTACACGATCGATCGATTGGATTGGCGTAGTGCTTTGACTTGGCGCAGAAAGAAATAGTCATCCTTTTTCTATTTTCTATGTTTTCATAATGATGAAGTGACCTAATGGTGTCGGAGCGGAAAAACTTTCAACACATACTCTCTCTTGACACTCAACCACTCAGGTGTTGTGTCCTTCAGCCAAGGCTCGGTAAAAGACGAGCTGTACTGTACATACTGTAATCATCGTTTCCTTGGTAGAGAGCTTGTAACTGTCACGTGTTGTACAGTAAACACACTTGTGTGTGTGTGATTAGACTCGCTTTCTAGGGGAAAACATTCAAGAAAGTGGAGAAAGTTTCCTTGGTCTCATCTGAATTGATTCTCAATGAGAATTTCTCATAAAATAGTGAGTCACTTTATTTTTAGACTAGTCCCACTCCCTCAATTGCTCTTTCTTCATTCAAGCTAATAGTATTTTCCATTTATTGGAGTGTGTGTCTATATGTATAAAATCCCAAAATGATTTCCCTGAGCTTATTTCTTTCTCTTTCTTTCTCCCATTATTGAGACTTTCACTCGCATTGTGGGGCATTGAAAATACTTTACAGTATAATATGACCGTGACACACGGAATGTTTATAATAATTAGACTGGCTGGATAGGAGCGAATGTTGTGGTGACAACATTTTGGTTCTGTTGTTACTATGTGCACGTAAAAGGGATGTTTTTCATAAGAAGAAATATGATTTTACTCTCCTGTAGTCCCCATTAAGGGTACTCTTGTAATAACTATTGTACTGTTTTGGCACACACGCCGCAAAACATATGAAGCTTTTCGATAAGAACCTTTTTTGATGGCTACACATCTGGTTCGTGATGTCAATTGTACACGTCCTTACATTATGGGGAGTAGTGGAACTGATTATCATTATTTACATGTGTCCGCTGCCTTATCCTGTCCTGTATGTGTGGTCGTAGGTAGGTTGTATTTGTCAATAAATTGTAAATGATCATAAAATTAAATTTGGGTTAAACATGGGTAAAGTTGGGAACATTACACACATAGTACATAATACATAGCCTTGTTTGGTTCTCTCTCTGAACGGAATTTGTAATTCTTTAATATGTGGAGAATATTTTAATTATTTAATCGTTGGAACATGCGAGGATTCACAATGAATGTGTTGACTGCTTTCTCACAAAGGCTTACACACACGTACAAAGTACACACACACAGAGTAAGAGAGGGGGACTCACACTCAACTCTGATTAGGGTAAGTCCACTAAGGGAATCAAGGGATTTCTAATGTGTTTTGTATCTATACACATGGATTTACACAGTATGGTTGTGCGTGTGTGTGAAATATGTGTGTGTTTGGGGGATAGAGACTGAATTCAGATAATACTTGTCCAGTGGGCAGAACAGGGAAGTGGCAGAGAGAAATTGGGAGAAAGTTGCGGTGAGACATTGGTGGGGAAAGGTAAAAGTGAACGCAGAGAGAAAGTAAGAGAGACTACTGGTAATGGGCTCAAAAAATGCGTAGGTTGTACACGACGTGACACAAAGAGAGATAGGGAGGAAGAGGATTGGCAAGAGGAGATACTTTTCTGATCCCTTTTTTATGATGGAATAAAGTATAGGAGGTCCAGTGATTGGAGATGGAGAAGTGGCATCTATATCTTATATTGCATAAGTTCCAATCCTTTTGGAAAATGATGTAGATAGGGGCAGAATATAAATAAGTTTATTACATCCCTCAAATGTGTACAACCCATGCACATCATCCACACAACATTCACATATCCATGATTTTGTATTAAGGAAAATACAAAGTATAGGACAGTGTATGCATGGGATATTGGAAGACGTGTGTAGTTGGGAAGCAATTTTAGAGGTATATACAGACTACAGTTAGGGTTGGAGGATGTGTAAAGGAAAGTTGACTGGGACAAGGGAGAAATCTTACATGAAAAACGCGTTAGGTTGCTAAAAAGGCAGCATCCCCACACTATTGTTCTATTCTTCAGTTTGCTATTAGGTTATACTATATTATCTTGTACTTTTGCTTGTATTGGTCCTGATACTGTTCTAGTAATATGGGCTACAGAAGAAATGTGTAGGTGTAGTGTCTTTTATCGATTTTATTTCGTGCTTTACTCTTGTCGCAGATGAAATTTACAGATTAGTTTTGAGCATGCTGCATCCTCTCTCAAGTTGACAAGTATAAAACTTTACAAATCATGTATGTAGGGGAAAATGTATACACCTCCTTCCCTCGCTTTCTCCACACACACACTCTCTCTCTTTTTTGTGTATATAGAGCTTCAAGGGATTTTTTTCTCGGAAAAACTTTTCCCTTAATGTCCTCCGCATCCTTCCCCATCTCTCACACACGCGTGTATATAAGTAAAAGTATCTATATGTGTATTTACAGACATGGAATATGATGGTTTTTCTATCTATTCTTTTGATCCAGTTTTGAAAGGTGATTTAATTTCAAGAGCTCATCGCTTCCTCCGCTAAACTAAAAACCTGTTACATAGTTGGTAGTTTTGAAACGGTTGAGTTAACACTTTCTTTTAGAAACACACACACACAGTATGAACACAAACACAGGAAAAACATCCTCTCTCATTCCTGATTTAAGTTGTTATTTTCAATTTATATGAGCAATTTTCTGTTTGTGCGTCAATGGAATCAATTGTGGAACTAAAGGGAACAAAAAGGGAAAGAAAGGAAGGATGGAAAGGTGTGAATTATTTAGTTTATGGAAATTTTACAGGATTTTACACATACAATGAAATCGTTATCAAAATGTGATCAATAAATTTTTTTGTGAGTCACTTTTTGGTACTTGGAGTCATCCAAGCTGGATTTTAATTTGAAGGCCAGTTGGGTAGTTTGACTTTGGAATTTTTGTAGAGAGGGAATGTGTGATACAAAATACCTATCAAACTACATGTGATGTACGTGGGTTATAGACAAGTTATAGTAGATATTGAGAATACCCACGATAGCATGTGTAGGGGGGTCGATGATAACTGTATTGAGTTTAACTCAGCCACTGATAAGATTTCCGAGAGAAGAACTCTCTTCAAACGGGAAAAGTCTCTGAAGAGACTAGCATTAGGGTGATCCTTTTATAGTGTGGATGGTAGGACTGGAAATGGAGAGGAGGCACAAAGGGAGAGCTCAAGGATGGACCCATGACTTTTGTATGAGTGTAACAGTGTGTGTAAAATATAATTTGGGGGATATAAAGCAATGTATATCTACATCATACTATTTAATTGGATATATCATGCAGTCATTCAGTTTGATTTAATACTTTGTTTGAGGTACCTTATGGTTTGGTCCACAATTTTCTGCACCCTCGATCCTTGTCCCTTTAAAAATACCTATTAATTAATTAATTAGAGGCTTGAGTGTTCAATCTCATTGAGGACACATTCACATGCTCATTCGAGTGTCAACCCGTCAAGTTACATGCTAGTTTTAAAAAATATATTACAGTCAAAAGTATATGCGGGGGCGCATTAAATACTGTAACAACAGTGTTTTAGGTTTAAAAATCTGGGTAGGAGACAAATCAACGCGAATGACAATAATAGAGAGTAATTGGGTAACTAAATCTTTCCCTTGTACCTAAAAAGCCAAGGTCTATCGACGGTGCTTTTCTTTAGTTTCCAAAGTATTGTGTATTAACAACTGCGGACTAGACGTAGACTCTAGAGTTGTAATATCAATTTGGATCGAGTCTGGAGGAAGAGAAGAAGAAACTTTTGGTCTTTTGTTTTAAGGGAAAATGTAGCTAGGGGAAGATGCGGGTGACAAGATTTCAACATTATTGTCTACAACCCTTCACTTGTGAGTGCTTGTGTGTTTTACTAAGGTCCATGAAGTGGAAGCTTGCAAAAAAGAGGGATAGACGTAGCTCATTAAGGGGGCGGAAGTAATTATGTGTACAGATCCTTCCTTGTTGGCTCTTGCTGCATTGAATTGTTGAGTATTCATTCAGGATGACTGACTGTCTCAGATGAATGTTCCAGTCAGTCATCCAGCAGCCACAACATGTTGGGAGCATGTGGGGATGAGAAGAAGATTAACCATTATATCAAAATTCTGGGAGAGATAATTAGCTCATTATGACCACCATGACAGTATGTTCCAAATGGTTTTAAGATTGTGGGCACAAGATTCCTGCCTTCTTTGTTGAATTCAATTCAACAAAGGGATAATACACACAATAGAGAATGTCTTAATGACGTTTCCTTACTTTCCCAGATATTTTCCTACTTTTGATGATGATGAATTGGAATTTAAGAAGGAGAAAGCACGCACAAAAGGAGTTGATTGTTCTCTACATTTTTTGTGTGATTAATTGTACATAAACGATAAGGATTTTTTGGGGAAACTTTTTTTTAAGTCTCCAATTTATGATTGATGATACGGATATACAGGGTGGAAAATTTTAATATCATTTAGTATGTATGCATTAGATATGTACTTAGGTACTTTAACAAGGGAAGACACGTGGACTAGTACATGTTGTTTGTCGTACATGGCTGGTGCCTTCTGACAAATGTTTCCGAGATGAATCCTCCAGAGTAATAATAGCCAGTTTTAATAATAGCAATAGCATACAAATGGTGCGAAATATTCATGAATCTCTTTTGTACTGAATTAATTCTATGGGTACCAGTGACTCCGACTACCACCATGCTGTCTACTGTGTGTGTACTCTGTGTATGGGTCGTTTATGACTGTGTGTAGTCATAGGTGAGCTGATTGAGTGTGAATAACATACAAATGGGAATACTTATGCCGCTCTATGATTTTCACAAGCCAACATTGCTACTGCTGCACAGCTTGATGTGATTATTTAATATCATTCTTCTCCTTCCTTCACACTCTCTCTCTATCCTGTGTGTAGTTGGGGTACAGGAGATCGATAATTGTGCAATAAGTGTGTGGGAGGGAGAAAGAAGAAGAGAGAGGAGAACATGAAATGAGACCTATATTTAATGACCATGTAGTTTAGCATGACTTGTATAGTATGATTAAGGGAAAAACTTGGAATTGAGAGTTGATCTCGTTTCTTTTCCATAGATAACTTACTTTACATTATAGAGTGGAGTGGAGTCCTTTCGCTATGTGTCTAGTGTCTGATCTACTAGATGTTGAGTGGAGGAGGTACACACAGAATACAAATTAATGTTCGGGTCGGACCGGGTTTCAATAAAATCTTTCTTTCATTCCAGCGGGATGTTGGTTAGACTCATGGTTACACACACGCATACATACTTGACATGAGGATCATGGTGATGAACAGGTTTATCTGGTACGCATATTAGTTATGTGTGGACATGGTGACTTGAAGGGACATTTGACAAAGAAGATGATGATGATATGAATATAATATACCACATGTGTGTGGAGTTTAATGGTGATCAACGTTTAACTTGAAAAGATGTTGAAAATGACACATGATCCCATGTTTGTTCTTTTTTAATGGAATTGTGAAGGTGAGAAAGACTGGGCTATCTTGTACATGTAGAAGTGTGTAGATTTCCTCGTGAATGGGTAATGTATTGGGTATTGACATGAAAATGCGAAAGAAATTTTTGGGTACATTGTAAAGGTTTAATAATTATGTGAGGAAAGAAGTTTAGTATTCAATTCTGAATCTATTCGTTCATCCTAAATGGAAGGAGAAGCAGTTTTGTGAATTGAAGAGGGTTTAAATGTGAATCTAATCTATTTGTATTAAAAGTTTTGTGTATGTATATATGTGAGTGGGGGTGGGGATGAATTCCTTTGTCTCTATGAAATAATGCTCGTTGAGAGTGATGCTGGGAAGGGATTGCATTTACTGAAATTCCGCACTGCAGATTATTTCCTTCCTTCCAGTCACCCACTTCCATTGCATTGCATTGGTATAACCTCCCCCTCTACACTCTTTTCTCTCTCCAAGTACTAAGCTGGGTGTACGTACGTATAGATGGGTATTTGTCAGTACATATTGTAGTATATGTAGAGAAAATTGTACTGGAGTTTTTCTCTTTAGAGGAGAGAGGAGAACGAGGAAGAGTAGGTAAATTGTTTGATGATTTTTGGAGGTGACCAAAAGTTAAAAGTTGCAGACTTTTTTTCTCTATTCCCTCCCTTCATCCATATAATATTGATACTGACTGACCCTGTCCTTGTCGCCAAGTTTGCTAATCTTAAAAACTGGATTCTCTCTCTCTCACTCTCTCTGTCTTTGTGTTATACGATCTTCTTGGCATTGAATTGTGTGGGTAGATGAGAGACGAGATCCTACTCATGATCCTGCCTCAGCAGTACGTCCTCACATTTCCAATGAGAGCATGGACATGGAGTGGAGTTAGTGTCTGGGTTCTCTGGAGAGCCCTATTACATAACATTGTGCAGTCCATCCTATTCTTCTCTTTACCCGACTTATGATGATGATCACTAGGCTAGTGGAGTGGTACAATTCATGAATGTACATATTCTTTTCAATGTTCCTATGAAAACAACTTGAACGACCAGAGTAGAGTAATTAATTAATTTGGTAAAAAAAAGTTTCAATGTGACTCTACAATGTACATACATACAGATGTACAGCCGTCCAATTTTTTTCATCTCTTTCTCTCTCTTTTCTGTACCTTGTCAGCGCAAGTGCGTCATCATATTTCATTTTGTGTTGAGGACAAAAGTTAACAATCACGTACAAGTGTGGGTAATGAATTAATAGTTATGATTGTGTGCTTGTCATTTTATTTTGACATGGAATATTTATTTATTTGTGTTGTGTACTGAGAAGGTGGTTTGGGTGTACATACGTGTTGAAATTAAACAATTTAAAAATGTGTCAAAATTAATGTGGGATGCTGTTAAATGAGCGTTTTTCTCTCATACTTCTTCTCTGTCGTCAACTACATTTCTGGGGGTTATGTAACTTGCTGACGAATGAGTATCATTAATGGTTTCTTTAAGGATATGTTTAATTTCGATCCAACATTATCTACTGTCTTTTCTATCAATATGTGGATTTGTAAAATCATAAATAGATGATTGGAATGAATTACAACCAGCCTCCTCCAGCCTGCTTGTAGAATCAAGAATAAGCTGCTGGATAGAGGGAAGTCGGCTTTTCCTCCCATTTCATACCCTGTGAGGGCTGGGTCCCTATTGAAGTAATTATTCTTTAGTGGAATGACGGAGGAGAAGCCGTCATCGATTTTTTTTATCATAACAAAAGGGGTTACTTTTCAGTTTTCACTGTTAATTACTTCTCTGGACTGAGACTTCCGGATAATCATAATCCGAGTCTTTCTCTCCTCCACTCTGATTTCCTATGTTTGTTTTCTTATGTGAGCCGGAGCGGGTGTGTGTGTGACGTGTGTGCGAGCGTATTAGTTTTCAAGTGTGTATTTTGGATCTTTTATCCTCCATTTTCACTCGACTCTAGATTTCAGGGATGATGCAATGGTGTAGTAGTGGTAGGTAGTCATTATTATTACGTACCACGAAGTAATCCTTTGTGTAGATTGTACATTCTCCCGATTGTTTGTCTTGCATAATATTTCAAAATATCAGAGTCTACAACAGTCACAGTGTATGAGCATCCCATCTCACTATGATTGTTTTCTCCCATCCAATGTCATCCATATTGACACTTCAGATTGATGTTCTGTCACCTTAAATCCAGATTTTGAAAGTCAACCCACGCTGATCAGGAAAGGGATTACACAATTGACTAGAAAATTGAATTTTTATTAGGATGTGAATGTCTGACAAGGTTGCAAAGATTTTTATTATTTCATGACACACACTGTAATTAGAAATTCATTCAGAATAAAATACTATATCAAGTATACATAAATTTTTTTTAAAAAAATGTTCCCCTTTGTGTTGGTTTCCACCCCCACAATGTAGCGATTGATTCGGATTGAGAAATGTTTGTGAGTACACTTTTGGGATTCAAGGCCGAGGTTGTTGTAGGACATGCTACTCATGCTAGTGAAAGTTGTTGATCGATCATGGTGGAATTGTGGAAAATGTATACTATTGTGTAGAAGGGAATGAAAAGGGAATTTTGTTGTAAAAAGGTGGATGTACTGGAGGGGATGATGTGAAAGCATTGCATGTTGTGTATGATATTTTTATAATTGAGGGAAAGAGTAATAATTGTTACGTTGCGTGTTCAGTTGTGCATGGGAGACGTTTATATTTTTCAAATCTGTTTCTCCCCCAAGAATAAACTTTGGATTGTCACGGAACACGTGGACTGTGTATTTCGTACACAGAAATAGTAAAATGCACACATATGAAGGTATGAAGTGAGGGAACTTACTACAACTTATTCTCATAATATCAAGTCCACACGAGTCGATTCTAATTTCCTGAATTCTGTGGAGAAATGACATTCATTGTTCGTCGTCTTGTGAGTTACAAGTCCATAAAATTATACTTTTATCAGCCTCCCGACCCAGCACTTCTTGTATGTGTGTCCATCCAATATTCATATTTATGTGGCAAAAACGAAATGGCGATCTGAAATCTTTTTTTATTGTGATGTTTTAGAAGGGAGAGGGGAGAGAACGTATTTATACAAAAAAAAATTCCAGAAACTTGTATACTTTCTCTAGATATGTAAGGAGATTGAATGAAGGTGGTGGTATGCATAGAGAACATTTTGAGAAAAGAGAGAAACTCTTTTATCGGGTTACAGTGTCGCTTAGACTCTGGAGGAGAAATTCTGAAGGTTCTTCGTGGATGTGTGTGTGTGTGGCCTCTCAAGTTCATGTGCACTTCAGATTCAGAGTCCAGAGCAGAGCAGAGAGCAGACGTAAGGGAATGACTCAGGGATTCTTTCTCTGTCTCTCTCTCACACACACACACACAGACACACACAATGACATTAGTTTCCTCTGACGAAATTTGACGTCACACTAATTTCGGAGGAATAATAATTTGTAAGATTTCACACACCACCACACACAGAGAATCATCCATTTTCAAGATTGGTTGCAAAGATAAAGGATTTAATTTAGAATCTAAATTTAATTCTGATGTGCGTCTGGTCTTCCATCTGGGTGTATTATGATGATTGTACAATTCATTTGTATTGATTTGCACTGCCTTATTATTACTCTATGTGCGTGTGGGTGTTTGGGGAACGTTTAATTGTATAAAAAATGATACTTGTGTAGTTACTCCTCTAACGAATAATAATGTATAAATGTTGTGCGGATCAAAAATCTGAGTACAAAAAGTAAATAATAACTTCATAAGAGGAGAGAGAGAACGGTTGAGGTAGCGTATGTTAATTGCTTTTTTAAATTTTGAATATGATGATGTCTTCAGTTTTATTCATGGGATGTTGTTTGTAGTGGCACTTGGGTCTGATGACTTTTGTCCACTTGTGCATACCTGAATGAATGTTCAAAATGTACAGCACAACACTCGTCTCCCTACCATTTCTGGCGTCTTCCTGACTTTTCCTCAGTCACACCGATCATACTACAAATGAAATGAAATACATATGTGTTAAATTGATTTGTGTGTGTCCCTTCACCCTGACCTTCATCAAAAACGTTGATGATGATGATGAACAGACTGAGCATGTTTCTCCCTCTCTTGTTCTATATAATGTGAGAGCGTGTGTGTAGATTACGATTAGATGTATATTTAACTCTCTCTCTCTCTCTCCCTCTCTCTTATGTTATGTGTAATATTATTTTAATGAGGAATTCTTTATATGTGTTTTTTGTATTAGCGCCGTATTTCGTAGTCATCAATTAAAATCATTGTTCTTGGGGTGTGTGTATGGTGGCCCTCCTCTTTCTTATACAAAAATTGTATTGTACCAACGGCCGTATTTTTTACCACCCCTCAAAACAGATGGCACATTAGTTGCAAAAAGTACGCTAATATGTAATACATTACGTTTAATGCTAAAAGTACAATTTGTTTCTACTACTCAACTGCTGTACTACTGACTTGACTTGAAGCTTTGAGAAGGAGGATAGGAACGTTCTGTCGTTGGTCGTTGATGTTGATCATGATGTCGTTGAGAAAAGTTGATTGTGCCTTTTTGCGAAAACTAAAAACTAAAAGATTCGCAAACAGATGGTATACAAGTAAAATATAAAGTTTGTGTAAGAGAAGAGAGAGAGACTTGACAAGAGTTTGATGGAAAAATGGGAAGCATTAGCATTGGTAGTAGTAGTGTGTGTGTATCTTGTAGTATAGAATTGGCAAGTCTTGTATATAGTCAAGGGAGCATATACTAAAGTATGAGGCAGAGAATGTACAGAGAGTGAGGGAGAGAGTAAAGCTCTTTCGTTTCGTCTAGGTTCCCCAACAGTACTTTTTTTCCTACAAGAACATTATGCTGTGTGGTGTGTGTCTTGTACATTGCACTGCAATCGCCATTAGAAGTGCAGAGAATATGAGAATGTATGTGTGGAGCCCATGGCAAAAGTACCGTGTATAATTTTTTCGAATGGGGGTATATTGAGGTGGTGTGTTGTGAGGGTTGTCTCTCTCTCTTGCTGACTCTGTACTCTTCTTCTATGCTTCCAGTTGAAAGGTAGTTGTGCCACGAGAATAATGTGAATCCACGAACAGACACAGAGAATCAACGTTGAACACACACATAGTTTGAATTTTGTACACTGTACGCACTGTACTGTAGTATAAAGTACACACACACATTTGTCAAAATAATGTTATTCTAGTTTCGATTTCGATTGTGGTGTTATTAAAACATGTACATGTCGGACATCGTAAAGTAATTTATTTTAGAAGAAATCTTGATAAGGTGAGAATAAGGAGAGGAAGGGGAGAGAAAAAAACAAATAATTGGCATTGCTTCGGCTTAATGTTTTTGTACACGAGAGAAGGACCGGCTGGAGGAGCAGTGTTTATTAGTGTGTAGAGAGTTGTCTACTTGTAAAGTTGTGCATTCTCCGTCTCTTTGTTTATTTGACGTTCATCTTTTGTTCTTGCGAAACAATTTATTGTGCCGACGGACTCTCTTCTTGGTCATTGTCCACAGGTCCTAGTGTTTTTTGGAGAATTCAAAATGTGTCTGGCCGTTGTGTGTTTATTAAAGAAGCGGAGGTGAATTTTTTCCGAGTTTTTGAGAAAATAAATTTGTGAACCATTTTGAAAAAAAAAGTTTTCTCATCGTGTGTCCACTACACTGCACACAAACACAGACACGTTCGTTGGTCCACATGGATACAGCCTTCTGGGTTTAGACAGTGAGACTTTGTGTGTGTACTTTTTTTCCCTTTGTGGAAAATTTTGTGGAAAACTGGTAAACACTTTTGTCCTCCTCTCTCACTACTAGAACTAGTAGAGAGTCTCTACATAGTGCAGCTGAGAGTTGTATGGTGTTGTATATTGTGTGTGACTTATATAAGTGTCCTTTATTGAGTCCAGAGTCTGAAGAAATGTTCATTGTCCAGTGAGGAGGAAAATGCATTCTGGGATTGAGTCCTAAAAGAATTGAATTTTTTTTGTGTTTGAAAATTGAAGAAGCGAAGAAGGTTAAACATTACATTTGTAAAGAGATTGAAGAATCTAATGAGCTTTGCTAATTGTGCTATTAACAGAACACGAGATATATAAGACAAACAATTTGTGCTGGAAGCGTAAAATATTTATAAAAGTGTGACAGTTTCAAATGAAGTATTTTGAACTAAACAGAATGTTTGTCATCAATTTAGTATGGTAAGAAATATTTACGATCATTTTGTATTCTTAGTACTTTACTCTTTTAGTTTTAGTGTCTCATTTCTACTGTTGACCAAAGGGATTGAAGGCCTACATGTGTTGAGTGACAATTTTGGTCTGATAATTTAGCTCGTAGTTCAACAGAAACTCTCCCCATTCAGAGATAGTTAAAATAAAATTAGGATCTGTACTAATTTGTAAGATTGAAATTTAGTTGAGTGTAAATAATTTGAGAGTAGCATGTATGAGACAAAATGTAGGTTTATGCACAATTTCTTTGTGTGTATATTTACACATAGACACACACACACAAATCAACTCACGTATGTGTCATATGTAGAATGTAAATGTATGTATTTACATGTGAGATTTATTCCAGGTATTAAAATAATTGGAAAAGAGCCTAGTTGTTCTGTCGTCATTTCCTGTATTCGAATATCATCAAAAGTTGAAGTAGTCGTGGTGGTCGTGTCCTTACTATTTTGACTAGAAATTTTTTTAAATATTGTCTTTATCATTTGTATTTACAAAATAATGTCAAATAGAGAAGGAGGAGGAGGATTGTTTAGTTTCAGGACATGTACTGAATGGCAGGAAAGACGTAAATACGCTAAGGCTGCACTATTAAATGGATAGTACAGTATTTATCAGGACGATGACGTGTTGTATGGAGATAGCCTTACCTTCATTGTCCAAACAACTGGTGTATGTGTGTACATATGTGCATGTATGTACGTGTGTGTTGCTGTTTGACTTGCCAATTTTTTTCAGAACCGACAAATACATGCACACAGTGTGGTATGGTATGGATTTTTTGTACAAATTAATTTGAAAATCACAATTTCTCAAAAGACAGGGTTGAACCTTTTGCACAAGTTGCATAATGACACCTTCAAAGGTTATTTTTCCCCTGGTGCGTTCTACCTACGCCTACATCCTTTGATTCTCTGGAAGGTCTTTAAGAAAATGTTGTTTATTGTATGTTGTGAAGATAGTGTTGGTAGAGGACGAAGTGGTGGTGTTATTTGTCTTTTACATACTAACACCACATTTTATAAAATGGACATGGGATTTTTTTCCTCTCTCAAGAGAAAAGTCAGGTTGAACAAATGACGGATTCCCAGAATATGAGAGAGGAGTAGAGTGTAATGTGTAGATAGAATTTTTATAGTTAACGGCCATAAGGATTTTTCGCAAGGTGTGAGCTTTGAGCCCCATAGTTGTTTTGTCGGTTACATGTGAAACGAGTTTTTGCGTCCACCCCGTTATATAGCAAAATGCTGTGTGTGTACGCTGTATATGAGAGAGAGAGGGCCTATAATTTTTGCTTCATTTACGGTTAAGGTCTTAGGTCTTAAAGTATATTATTCGTTGAGCAGCTATAAATTCTAAGACAAAGGGAAACGAAGGACCTTTACCGTTAGTCTGTATATCTACTACGTGCGTACTACGTGTGTTTTTGTTGGAGGAGGTGACTTTATCCCTTGGTACACCTTACACTTTTATCGATACATTATATTATTATTGCAAAATACATGTAGTGGTGCCTCACGAGTTTTTCTCTACTCCATGAGACATGGCACTCTTCTATTTTGATGTTGGGCTGTGTGTCTGTGTGGATTGGAAGATTAAAACTGCACCTTATGGTCGTTCTTCCTCATTTCCTTTGATTGTTGAATGTTGTGGTAACTCTTCTCAGTGAAGGATCTCCTAAATCATTTGCAGATTAGTTTCCGTCCATTGCTAAAGCTATGAAGGATCAAACGTCTTTGTGAAACCTAAGTCATCATCCGTGTTCATCGTCCTCGGAGTAAAGAGTGCGTATAGAGTTGTACGGAGGATAATTATTATTGTTGTCCTCCTTCTCCGCTTCGTATCCACAGTCAATGTTAATTTTGGCATGATGTAATCTCATCCTTTTAAAATGTTATTATATTTTCATTTTTTTGGGTGGAGTACTCAGATATTGTTGTTGTGTCTTGTACATTTAGTGCCTCGTCGTCGTCCTGTTTCCATTTGTCTGATAGTTTTTGGGTGTACAATATGTAGTATACTGAACATGTGTTGTGTTGTCAGTTTCCTTAAAGATTTGAATGAAGAATGATTGTCCTGGGAATATTTGGACAGATTTAATTAATCTAAGAGAATATATATTGTAGTACAAAATAAAGATGGGGATATTTGTAATTCAAATAATAGGCCAAGAGGAATAAATGCACTGCTGAGTAAATACTGTCAAAGGATGAGGCTTAAAAGGCTGGCCTGGGACACAGATATTGGAAAATGAAATCAAAATGTGTGTTACATAGTAACACACATTGTCTGTTCATCATAATAAATTATGGAATTGACATGTGTAGTGTGTTAGTAGATTTGAAACATGGAGGGGTAAGTAGAAGTAGCCTGAGTCTACACCTACACTCACCTTTTAACGGATTCTGTTTCAAAGGACTCCCACAATTGTATGTAGTTGATAAAAAAAAGTCATGTGGATCATCATCCTGTCAGATGGTAACACACACACACAGAGAAACCAGAATATAATACAAAGTTCAGTTTATTTGTTTTATAAATTCAGTTGAGTGTGTGCGGAGGAGAGATGGT
Source organism: Pygmarrhopalites habei (assembly GCA_009870185.1). Lineage (NCBI taxonomy): Eukaryota > Metazoa > Arthropoda > Collembola > Symphypleona > Arrhopalitidae > Pygmarrhopalites > Pygmarrhopalites habei. The sequence goes on along the minus strand of WJFB01001582.1, from coordinate 3,267 downwards.
ATTTCATCTGTTCCACATTGTTGTATTGTGTACACAACACACGCTATAAAAAGCTGACATCACTACTCTCACTATTACACATGTGGGGAGGTTGAAGTCATAATATTATTTGGAATATACATGTGCATGATCGTGCATGTATACAATGTGTGTCTGTATTGTGTGTTTCCACGATTTACACTAAAAACAGAGTTTTTGGTTCTGGAGATTGGACGGCTACTGGCTATAACAATCATCATACACATACACATTGGTCTTTGATCTCAATTATAATTCTAGTATTGTGCATGAATATGATTACATCATTCTAGTACAGCTGCGGTGTACAACATTTTCTTTCTCTGTGTGTACGTGTGTCTAGCTTGACAAAGAATGTGCACTCACTTCTAGCTCTTTTTCATCGATATAAAGATGTCAGTCAGGCTAAGGTCCACTCATTGTACACATCCTACTAGCACATACCATTTTAATGCATATTCATAGGATTTAAATTAGTTTAATTTGACCTCATGCTGATACTGCAACGTTTAATAATAATAATTATTATTATTCTCCTGACCTGAAAGACGTGGTGGGGAGTAGCATAGCTGTGCCACTGTGTAAACACACTGCAGCTATGAGTTACGAGTTCTAGATTTCTCTGATGAGAAGAAGAAAATTTGCAGAAAATAAAATTGTCCATGTAATACATGTTTTTTTAAAATGTGCCCATACCATGCACACACTACACACACACACAAGTACACGCGAACGTTCACATTTTTCTCATTTTGTGGGATTTGTTGATAGGAGGTCATTTACAGGAAAGACGTAGTAAAATATAAATATATCATTGCTTCTTCACAGCGGAGAAGAGAGGGAAATGTGGGAAAAGCCATGTTATTATAAATGTGTTCTGTATTTGTGTGTGTGTGTGTGTGCATGGCATGGAGAATGTTGTAAAAGTATTTGAGCTGCATTTAAAATGTTGACTTGCATTTGTTGGGGTTGTTGGAGGACATTCATCTTGTATGTAAAGTATAGTTCCCCTCCTCCCCCCTCTGCTCACAATATAAAGTTTTTCTTTGTATTTACGACCCAAAGGATTTCTGTACATTTATTCAAATATCAAGTTAATATCAAATTAGTATGTGAAATGATATCAGACAGTATTAATGACAATTTTTTACTGGTTCCCCCCTCCTGCTATATGATGATGTTGCTGAGTAAGCGTATATATTGCATTCATGAAGCATTTTACTATCCATATAATTTTAATGTACAATTTTTTTTGAACTGCATTGCATTAGTTAGACCCCTTACTTGGCAAAGGTAATGATGACATGGGCTGTCATGTTTCTCGTACTCTTTTTCGTGTGTGTCGCCGCTGGGAAATTATATAGCCATATTAGAATTTTAAATAAAATAAGTAAATACGAGAATGGACTGAAGGGAGGGATGATTGGAGTGCAATGTAATTTAGAATAAATTCACTTCATCCTCCTTCATCTCCTCCTCTATTCTCTTCCCTCGTCTCCTCCTCCTCTTTCTCTTGATGTAATAAAAAGGTGAATGAATAATATTATTACATTTTATATTTTGCTTTTTATATTTTGTGTACAATTCATTTGCGGCATTTGCTTTGTGTCTCACTCATGGAGGAGGACCATATGGGGTTTCCCTTGAGTTGTGAGTGTGTGTGTGGCTCATCAATGGGAATGGAATTGGAATTGGAGTACAGACAGAGTGGGACATGTCCCTCCTGGCAGTAATCTCACTCTGTCTCTTCTGATATTGGAGTATCCGAAGCGAAGAGGCTAGAGAAGTGTAGGGCTAACTTTACTGTGGGACACTGGCTCCTCCAGGCACGTTCCTCCACCTCTCTCTCTCTCTCTCTCTACACACACATAACATATATATGGATAATGATGAGCAGTGACTGTGGGTGATGATGAGGAAGACATGTTGTAAGAAAAATCCTGTGTAAGTCGGATGGACTGTTTTATATTTTATTTCTGAATGATTTGTTCTACTTGTTTTTTCGATGATAGAGTTGGATTACCTGGAAGTTTTACGTTTCGCTTCACTCAACTTTTCTCTCTCTCTGTCTACAAAGACACACACACGATCTACATGTCTCGGCTTCATTTCTTTTCTCTCTCTACCCACATTTTACTAACAGTCCACGAGTATCTTCATGTTTTTGCAAGTGTATTCTATGTAAGGACATGTGTGTGTGTACTGTGTTGGGAGGGGGGGAGAGAAGTACAATATAAAAACTCGTTGAGAAGACTTAAGTTTGTGTAAGAAAAAAAGAGAGGAGGAGTGTGATCCCACTCTCATCACTGTATGAATGAATAAGTGAATGGGATTCGTGTGTGTACGTATATACATCAAATAAAAAGATGTATGTCCTCTACACACACACACAAACATAAGAGTTCATGTAGAAAAAAGGATTCATAGAGAAGCTATTTTTACGCAGAGTGTGACACTATTACATCAGACCCATGCATTGTGTTTTATAGAGATAGCTATCCATGCACGATATAGATAAAAGCAATACCTTTTCATGAACTCATTTTATTCTCTCCCCTTCTCGCTCTTCTCTTTTACTCCTCGGTTCACATTCACACGAGCGTCTCAGAATCTCAGTCTCTTGCCAGCATGCCTAAAAACCTTAAAACATAACCTCCTCTCTTCTCTCCTCTCCTCCATTCTCCTTTGCATCCGCAAGTTTGCAAAGACACTGACTGTCTTTATATAATTTTTCTCGTTGGCTTCTCTCTTTATTTTTTTTGAAACAGCAGCTTATTTTTATTACTTTTACTTGATTGTTTTTTATGTATCATTTATTTGAAACTTTCAGTTATGTAGAATACTTTCGTATGAACATACAGGAGAGCAGAGCTGTGTATAATGTTTGTTTGTATTTTGTATATATTAGTATTTGGAGGGGACAAAAACCTTGATGGTGTTCGAAGATAGTGGCCATGTGAAAGTATTTTGTGTGTATATAGGTTGAAGATGTATATTTTTTGCAAATTCTCAAGTTATAACTTGTATTGAAGGGAATGGCTGGGACCAAATGGAAACTCGGAGTTTTTTCCACCATTTCCAAACTGTTATTACTATAAAATGAGAGAGAAAGAAAAAATATGAAGAAAAGTTTTTGTTCTAAATAAATAGAAGGAAATCAGAGAGAGTTTGGTTGGAAAAGCATTAAAAATTATGAAATGTATATTTTATGAGTAATAAAAGAACAAGTAAAATAAATAAAGAGAGAAG
>WJFB01001581.1:0-29045 GCA_009870185.1 Pygmarrhopalites habei | reverse complement strand
GGTTTTTTTCTATTTTTTGAATTTTGGCGCTATAATTGTTGACCTACTGACCCCAAACAAAGTGGACTAGATCCGCATTTTGAACCTCTACAAAACTGTATTTGTGGATTTTTTCTGTCATGTCAGGGGTCAGCTGTAGAGGGGGGAGCAAATGGTTATTGAGTACCCTGTACATGTAAGTAGATATGTGCGACTTTGTAGGACGAAAAGCTGAGAAAAGCCAAGCATGGACGAGGATTTATACGTCATTATTCTTCTGGAGGTAGAACAACAGCAGCATCTTCACTTTCTCTCCATTGTTCTCATCCCCATTTTCTCCTCCATGTAGACCCATTGACACACACATCTCTTCCATTATAAATGGAGCAGTGGGCATACTCTTTTATATTTGCACGTATACGGGGAATTCACAGTAAATTATACTTCAAGCATCTCCTGTGTACTCTCAGACACACACTCTCCAGTCTACGTTACGCATTCTACAATGTGTCTTATCTCTTTGGCCTCCTCCCGTTTCGTCTTCGTCCTTCTGCTCTTCCACCTTTTCAACAGGGACTATTCAACAACTAAAAATATACATTGGATATCTATACATTACACCCCAAAAACCCATTCATTCTCCCGTGCATGTAATGACTTGAATAACTTGAACATCTTTGAACTGTTCCCTGTTCCAGTGTACATACTAGATAAAAAAAAACTTTTTCACGTATCATGTGTGTACAGAAAAAAACTTTAGACACACTCACGATGGCCTCCCCCTCTAAAGACTTGCTTTTGGGAACACAAGAACATTTTAATTCTTCTTTAAAAATGTATTTGAGTCTCTTCCCTCCCTCCCCTTCCCCCTTTTTCTCCATTACATATGAAACAACTCTCACATGCACTCGTCCTCATGATGACAAGAACCAGAAAGTGGAAAGTAATCATTCTTAACCCTAACCATTGAATACACTTTCCCTGGGCTTGTGTGTGTTTGTCTGAGTGTCATCCCCCTGCTCTCAAGTTGCTATTCATTTAGATGAAACCCCCCAGCCCTGCCCAAAGATAGATATACATGTACAAATGTATTTGTTTATACACACAAAATGTAATTATACCGTTAAAATCTTTACCTCATTTTCAGCTCTTACCATCCTTTCCATTTAGAATACACAAACACAGAACGTAATGAAAATAGAGAAAGAGATGGAGGCTTGCATATATGTGCTTGCGGTCATACACCAACTTTCTCCTCATCATGCTACAACAATTAATGTACAAGTACTCTATTATTTAGCATCCGAGTCTACTCTCCAATCATTGACATGCAACCTCGTGTAATTTATACTTTAAAATATTCAAATTGAGCTCAGTTCCAGGTTGTCTCCAATTTTGTCTGGATTGGGAGATGTTGATCGTGGTCAAAAATTTAGACTCAAAATGTACTTATCTTTGGCACGAAACGTGACAGGTTGTTCTCAATAGAATTGTTTCCTCTCTTTCTCAAGTACATCCAATGGATAGCATGTCATTATTGGCACACAATATGGCAAAAGTGGTTCTCACAAGACGCAAATTCAAATTCCAAACAAAACTCGGAGATTGCCATCAAACCTATGTAAGAACACAGAGCGTATGTGTGTGTGTGTGAGACACACAAACAAAACTCTCTCTCTCAAGTCCCTCAGCCATAAAGTCCTTAAAGTTTTGATACAAATGTAATGGGGGAGGTGGGGGCAAGATAGAGACTAATTAATGAACAAGAGAAGAGACAGGGGAAGGAAACTAGTAGTCGTTGATTTCCACATCTCTCCCAATTCCTCGGCTACACACAAACAATGCTTAATGTTCCCTACTACGTCCACACATCCTGATCTTGTTCAAACATTGTACACTCCATCCAGTCCCCCTGAATCCCCAAAAGTCCCCCTTCCCTTGTTCACATACAGCCATCAGACAGATATACAATGTCCGTATACAGTGTAGTCTTGGGCAGGGAAATGTGAATAGATTATAGAATGTAATTGCATATAAAGCCCATCATCATCAAGCCCCATATTACAATGTACACTCCAGAACGGAATCTATCCGTATATCCGTATAATATATATATATATATATATATATATATTGTATGCAAACTTGAGGAGTGATGAAGAGTCTCTTTTTCATCTTGATCCGATTGAAGTTTCCTTGCTCTCTCTCTTTCTCTCGCTTTCCTCTGCTCCTGAGTGGTCGAGCCAGAGTAGGAGCATTTCCTCAACTACTCAGCCGCTTATAAATTAAGCTATTAATCAAGTTAATTGACCTCCTAGTTAGTCTTAGTAGAAAGGAGGAGAGGAGAGTTGGGTGGGGAGTGAGACGGACGCCCAGAAAAAAAGTTCAACTGCAAACTCAATCTTTGTTTGCATCCACCACCACTTTCTCCAATTCCTCTGACTTTCACTCTCTCTCAAATACACAAGCCATTCCATGGGAAGTGAGAGAGAAGTGGGGAAAGGGTTTCTCCTCCAAAGTCGTAGAGTCAATGTGTGTATTCTAATAAGATTCTATTTCCATGACGTCGGGCCTTCCGTTCGTCCATCTTTTACATCTTCATCTCCTCCACTCTTTTTTTTCTCTCTCTCTCTCCTTCCGCCGTAAATTTCCTCTCTTCTTTATTTAATGTTCTCTCACATTCATTTGTGGATGTACATGTAATATTATTATATTACAGTACACATTTAACTCTGCACATAATTCATTTCCTATTTGACCCGCATTTACACTTTGACTTCACTAGACTTTCATTTTCTTTTACCTTCTCGTACTCACTCCTCCAGTATTTCTCCGCATCAGGTTATTCGAAAAAAGGGAGAAAGGGAAAATGGAGGAAAAATACACGTAATATTTGCATACTTAAAACAAAACAGACTTCCCAATATTCCTAGAGTGTGCAGGAGTATATCAAAGAGACATCTTTTCTCCACGTTGTTTTCCACACGTAACACACCTCTCTTTCATCCCGACTTTGTCTTCAAAAGCAGGGGGAATTTAATTCTCTTTTAATTTATTAGCTTCACTCGAAATGCCTTGAGGAGAAAGAGAATCCTGCAATCACATCTTTGAGTATCTTTATCTTCCCTCAGAACACAGACATCCACACTCACTCACAAGGGAAAGGTCCATAGAGTCCATTTAGTTCACTCATACGGAATGTTTTGCAAACAAAGAATCAAATAGAACTAAAAATAAAGCGTAAAAATTATATTCAATCCCATGAAACTAAAACGAATACAAAAAGCTTAGCATGTTTTCTGTCGTTAAGAACGAACGTTCTAAAAAATCGACCAAACAGACGGTTCACAATTACAGTGAAATACAATTTTAGTAGCTATATTTGACATTTTATTCAGTCATTAAAAGTTCGTTACTATTTCCAGTCAAAGAATATTTTGAACAATGCAAAGGGCATTTTGCGTATTTAGGTTCAAGTCACACTTGATAATTCCTTGGAGGTGCGGGCCAAATGACCGCCCTAGTCTGTACATTTCCCTTGTCAGTGAAAGTGAGGTTCATGGGGGAAGCTAAATAATAGCCTTCTAAAGTTTATTGTTGTTCCAACACTTGAACGTATAAACTAAACTGTCTCTCTCTGCCTGTATTTCTCTTTCCCTTTACCTCTCATCATCGAATTAGGGATATCATTTAAGAAACCATCAAAAAGTTTTAGCCTGCTCTTTCCCTCCAGGCTTGATTTCTTCTTATTTCCGTTTTGTGACTGAGTGAGTGTGTGTGTTTCTAGTAAATTTGAGAAATAGCACAAATCCACGGACGCCATTCGATTTAGTGATAAAAGCAGGGCAGGGAGAGGAAGAAAGGATGAAAGAGAGGGAGTAGAAGGAGATGAAACATTCATTGCGCGGTGAGGGACACCCCCATTGTACTGATCACAATAATATGGAAGCACTTCAAATATCATGTACCTCTGTCCCATTATTATGAACATTACATTATATTACAAACCTCCCACACACGCACATTTTCTTGAGCGAGAGGGTGGGAAATAAAGAGAGAAGGAGAAGAGGTGAAAGTAGTAATAGGGAATTGTGGGTGAGGAGAGGATAAATTTTGCCATTTATCATAGAGTCCTTTTGATGGAGCTCAAATAAGGGATGAGACGAGACGCCAATTTTAAAGGTTGGGCTATAAAATGTTGGTCCTCTCTTCCCCCCATCTCCAATAAATCTTTTTTTCCTTATGCATTCTTTACTTTTTATTAGGCATAGTTAAGACATTAAACGTGCTTCCTCTTTCTTTTATACAAATAATACGTTCACAGCTGACTGAGCCCCAGTCTCCACACACACGCCCAAACAGAGACACACACCAGCTGAGCACCATTACAAAGACGGACAGAGTTTAATCGAAGAGGGAATTTGTGTGTGTGTCTTTGTGTATGTATGAACGACACTTTCCCTGTGACTATAAAGTACAATCCTAAGGGCTACACACATTATGTGTGTGTGTGGGTGTACATAAAGGCTACAGTTGGAAATTTGCTACATTGTTTTCTTCGTTGAGGGCACATTGTTCCCTTTCCCCACTTTTCTCCTCTTTCTCTCTTTAACAAAAGTCCAGACTCCCTCTCCCCCTCCAGGACGAGTTGATTGTGTGTGTGACAAACCTGGATTCGTACACGGTCACTCTCTCCCTCAAAGACAGAGAGAGAGAGAGAGAAAAGAAATAGTGGGTTCGATCTGGACAAGGTCGATAAAACAACACACTGCCCGTTCACGATAAAGATATGTGTGTGTCGTGCCGACTAGCTCATGTAATGGCTCTCAGTCTTTGTGTGTGTGTATTGTTGTCCCAAAGTCGTCCACGTCCTTAGTCTTCAAGAAGACGCAAAGTTCAGACGTTGTCTTCATCACCACTCCTCCATGAGATGAGTTATGCCTAAAGGTCAATCTGTTATATGGTGTAACATTGATCAAACTAAAAAGTGGAAACTTACCTTACTGTCATGCTTCATATATCAATATACTCTTCAGGGGAGAGAGAAAGGGTGATGATTATTTGGAGACAAGGACACGAGAGAGGACGACTAACGACTTTCCTTTTTCCCCGTCCCGTCCCTTTTTCCTCTGTCCTTTTTTTCTGTGCACTTCCCTCTCGATCCTCGATAGGACATGGAATAAAGAGTGAGTGGGTGGCTCAGTACAGGGGAAAAGTTGAGAGCCTTTCCAAGACACACACACTAAAATGGCAGACAGAGGAGTGGGGAGAGAGGGAGGGAAGATACGTGTATATCCACACATTTTCACGTCCTTTCCCCCGACAATCCGAAACAAGGAAGCACGAAAGTGGCTAAAGAAAAGTGGTAACTTAAAAAAAGGGTTTCCTCTTCCTTCCCCCGTTCTCTCTCCCTCTCTCTTTTTTCTCTAGTCTTAGGAACCAACATGTTAAGAATTGTGTCGACACCGACAAGAGAAAGAAAGTTGTTGTAAACTTTCACTTTTGACTAAAAGGAGGTAGGAGGACAGAAGAAACTAGCTACTAGTTGTTTGCGGAAATGCGGCAGCTTGTTCGGGCATGCAGGTGTAGTGTCTTGTGTACACACACACACACACACATATGTACTCTTCCTCTCTCTCTCCCCTTACACACCACATTCAAAGGAAGATGTGTGTGTAAGAAGGAAGGAACAAGTCAAGAGAGTAAGTAGAGGAGGAGAAAGAGAAAAAATTTTTCTCCATACAAGAATTATATGTATGGGTTATTGGGGGAAAGCCTTATACACTGTCAAAGGGAAAAAGAGAAAGTGATGGGGGAGGGGAAAGGAGGAAAGTAAAAGGAAATGGATTTAGAAACAAAGTCGGGAAGCTGAAGACTTTGTGGTGTGTTTGTGTGTGTGTGTTTGTTATGGAGGGGAGAGAGAGGTGTAGAGATGCACAACAACAATGCCTGGGGACATGAAATGAGTTTACGAGCTGATAATGTATTGCTACACACAGCTTAATGTCATTCCTTCTCAAAGCAAACAACGTATCTCTGTCCTACTTCCATCTCTCTCTTTCTCTGTGGGTGTGTGTGTGTGATAAGCCAGTGCCAAGGTTTTCCATTGAATTTCACGGCAATGTGACATGGCATTCCATTGACTAAGACAACCGACGAACGAGGAGGAGGAAGAGGACGACACGACAATGCAATGACAATGGGATGATGGGATAGTGTAGAATCTAAGAAAAGGGAAGAAGGAGGAAACCTAGCGTGAGAAATCATTCTTCTCCATTCCTCCTCTCACATTTTAACAACCAATGCCCCCATGCCAAAGGGAGGGAGAGGAAGACACCCATACCTCCCAGCAAATAACCTGACGGTTACTCCACACACACACTGAGAGTAGAGCACTCAATTAGCCTAATGTTTGTGAGGAATGACATTCCTGGGGGTGTGTATGTGACTTTCACTCTCTCTGTTCGGTATAACGACACGGCCGTAGGATGAGGAGAGAGTAGTTTTGAACGGCTTCTTCCTCTTCTATAATACCTTATCTCTCTGTCGGCTCATCTGAAGTGAGACTCTGCCACCAACATCAAGATGACAAGTCAGACAAGAGAGAGAGATAGAGAGGGGATTGAGGAGGTGGGACAAACTAGTGTTTGAACATTATTATACAACCCCCTTCCCTTAATATTTGAATACTGAGAGTTAACTTTCTTAAATGTTTCCCTTTCATCTTGTGCGTGTGTGCTTCCTCGTTTGTTCAATAAAGGACTCTCTATCTCCCTATCTTTTTTGAATTAGAGCCAACCAGAAGAGGGAGAAGAGAAGAGATGACATAGATGAAATATTCCGTTCATCAGATTCATCGGATTTCTCTCATAATGGAGAGAGAGAGAGAGAGAAAAGACACCCAATTTTATTTTTTTATAAAATTCCTCCTCTTCACCCCTATGAATTTGAGAAATAGGCATTGGAACAATGGAGAATTGGGGCTTAGAAGGAGAAAGTAGAGTTGATGATGGGCTAGGCTGGTTGTCGTAGGACAACAGGAGTGGGAGAAAGGAGCATTCCTCTAATCACGTATGAACGTGATAAAAGAGACTCAGTGGGAGTAGAAGCAGCCGAAGAAAGTGAGGACTGCAGAGATAGAAGAGAAAGTCAGACTTTATCTGGTCTCATTGTCTACTATGGCAGAGGAGTGTGTGTCCCATGTCCCAGCCTCTGGTTCTTGTTGAGTGAGTGAGAGATTTAAAGTGTAGGATGATGACAGAGGATATAGAGAATGTGTGTGCGTGTGGAGAGCGGGGGAAGGGCAAAGCTGAGACCAAAGCTAAAACCTTTTTTTCGTTTACGCTCTTACTTTTTCCCATGATCTTTTTCTTTGGGGTTGGGAGTGAGAGGCCCTCCTCGTCTCGTATCATCTGGAGTCTCTCTCCATCTCCTTTTCCTTCGTCATCCTCCATGGTGTAATGTCGTCCGGGGTAGTCTTTCGTCTTTCGGACAAGACTAATGGTCCACAATAAAGGGGTATATGGAAAATGCGACAGGATCCCATTCAAGTTCTTCCCAGCAGAAAATTTCTCATTACTGATAAGGAAGGAAGAAGCAGTACAGAATTCAGGACAGGTGCAGCCCGGTTGAACAAATCAAAAGAGCTCAACGTCATCTCATCTTTTCTGCCTTCCTTTCTATTTTCTCGTCTCCTCCTCCTCTTCTGTTCCCCTCTGCCCTCCATGGACAAACTCCTTTCATCCTCCTCGGTTGTAGTTAACATCCCTTGTTCTTTACCATACACACACACACTGAAAATATCATTTCTATCTAACCATAAGCTCTTACCTTGTTCCCGTAAATGAAAATTCTTATTCTATTTTATCCTCACACACTCTATCACACACACGCACACACCGTACACACACTCATTCTCAACCAGTCCGTTCTCAACTTTCTGTCTCTTTTCTCTGTCCAGGACTTTAAGTGCTCTTGAGTGTTTGAAAGATAATCTTCATTCATGCTTTGTCCTTCAAATTCACACTACGCTCCCTCCCAATCTCCTCCCTCACACTCCACACACACATAGACACACACGCACGAGGAGAAAGTCACTCAATCCTCCTAGGATTGAACTACCTCCACGTTCCAATTAGGAACAATTACAAGGGCGGTAAAGGAGGGCAATTTGTGCCATGAGGATGACTACAATAATACTCGGACACTTTTGCAACGTCATTCATCTCTCTCTCCCAATCCTCCTCCGCACCACTCCAATCTTCTCTCTGTCAGTGGGACCACAAAGAGCCAAATCATCATCGACCCGCATCGACAAATTCTCTCTCTCTCAACTTTTCTTCTCTCTCTGACTCTTGATTTCTCTGTCGTCCTCACGATCATCATGTCATTTTAGGTGAGGATTGAATGTAGTGAGGCTACACACACAGCACACAGTGTAGATTAGAATTTGTAGAATGTTGACTCATGGAATTGACTTTTCGTTTGCCAATTCCCATATGTGGAGAAATTCACAGACACACGCTCAGAGAAATGGAGTGGAGACAGGCAGACAAGGGAAAAGAAGGGGGAGGGAGTGAGGACAATGGAAAGGGAAGAAAACTCAAGAGTTACCCTTTCTGGACATGTAGAGAACCAATCAACAATGTAGAATCCAGACATTGATTTCTTGTTCTTCCATTAACGCTCCCATTTACCCCGACCTCCCTAATGGTCCCCCCTCCTTCTCCTTCATGTAAAATTAAACCTAAAGCTCACCTTCAAAATAATTAATAAAAATGACGTTGCTCTGCTCCGCCAACTTTGGACCGAATGAGGACAAAAAACTGGAACGAATGAATTGTACCCTCCACTCACTTTACATTTCCCCACAAAGGAGAAAACAGGGAGAAAGAAGGATGAAAAGCTCTAATCCTTATATTGAAGGGAAAATTTATTTTCATTAATTTTCGTCGCTCTCTCTCTCCCACTTTCACTCATATGTAATTTTCCTAATTATAGTTGTACTCCCAGTCCGTCTGACGTCATCAAAATATTTATTAATAAAGTGAGAGTGTGTGTGTGCTGGGAGTTAACTAGTGGGATTGAGGGGGAGGACGTGTAATCTTGAACAAAATTCTTTTGCGGCCTCCCCTTACAAATGTTCAGCATGAGCATATATATAAATACATGGCAGAAAAGTATTTAAAGACGTCGTATAATTATACACGGGGTAAGTGAGTTTGGAAAAGGTCTTGTCTATAAATAACAAAAGTGTAAAAGGATCAAGGATCAAAAGTGAGGGGAGAAACTTGAGAATTTTCCCTCTTGTGGAATTGGCTAGACTTGGACTAAAAAAGAGAATTTAGTCAGACAAGGGGAAGAGAAGGGAGAGAAAAGAATTACTAGGCTAAAAAATTTACCATAAAAATAGACTGGGACTCAAGACTCAACCACCCCATGACTAAAAGGTCGCTTACTTCCTTGCCGCCGCACTCTCTCTCACACGCACACACAGGGGAAGTGGAGAGAGTGAAAGGGAAAACAGGACAGCGAGAAAAGCAAGTAAAAAACGAAGGGAGGCAACAGCCGAGGAACAGAGCTAGAAAGAGACGAGAACTCTCTGCAACTCTCATTCGAACTACCCCCATTTTCCACTTGCCAACTTGAGCCTGTCAATGAAGTGGAAAAAACGTTGAAATTTCATCTACTTAGCTGACTATGTTTCTCTTTTTTTCTCTCTTGAGATCGGATCTCTTTTTCCCCTGCCCTGCTTCCTTCTCCTTTCATGAGCTCTTCTTTTCTCTCTTTGAGGAAGGGAAAAGTGTGAGAGTGAGTGTGAAGGAAGGATTGAAGGGGGTTCATGTAAATAATTCAGATTGGATGAATGACAGCTAGACAGGTTTGACAAGGCGCTTCCATTTCCTCTTCCCTTCAAGATGACACTCACCACCACCAAGAGCACCGTTTGTCACAGCAGGCGAGCCACGGCTACAAATTGTGGGACAGACACACAGACACACACACATGTATATGGAGTTAGAAAGACTGAGAGACAGGAATATAGAGCCAAGAAAGACAGGCGGGGAAAGAAGTCCGATGGAGAAGACAAAAGAATTGAGAAAATTCTAAGCATGGAACAACTCTGCCTGCTTGAGTTTGTCTTTTGACAAAAAAGAAAGAGAGAGACAGGGAATGAAAAGGTAGGAAAGGAAATAAAATACACATTTGCTCTTCACAGTTTGCTACTCTTATTAAAAATCATTTCATTTTTTCCCTCTTCCTTTCAAATAAAAAAATAGGCCAATGAACATATGACTGTATCCATACTACTCACGTGTGTCGTTTGATTTGTATCGTTTGCTGAATAGTCTGCACATAATAGACGAGTCAGATTGAGGCATACCTATAAAATTTCATGCGTTCATGAACGGAATATAGATACATGTTTGTATGGGTGAGTGAGGGTGTGTGTGATGTAGCTAAATACAGAGAAAAATTTTTTGCCAAAAATTCACTAGCTTCATTCTTGATGGATCCAGCTGGAGAAAGAGACGGAGGGTGTCTTTGAGAGTGCATAAAGTTCAAAAAGCGAAACGGGATTCAATAGCTAGCCCAGTCATCACGCACACACGAGTATAGGACTGTAGTATCCGACAATAGGGAATTGTGGTATATACGTATACATGTGGCTTCCCTTTTCTCACTGTACACAAGGAAAGGACGGAGTAGGCAAGGACAGAGTTGGAGAGATGCAATGTGGTGACGGGGGAGAGAAGACAGGCCAGGAGAAAGAGAGGGAATTGAAAATGTGAAATGTGAAATTTGAGTCTTCTCTTTCTCCATGGAAAGAAATCCAGGAGAAAAGGTATACTTACACACACACACAATCCTCACTCGACAGTTCTAACCCATGGAAATATTTGAAAGGAGGACAGAAGGAGAGAAGCGAGGACAAGCCATCTTATTTGCTCACCCCCCACGTTCTATACACTTGTATGTGTGTGTGTATTGAAGACGTCCATTTATGTGTGTGTGTGTACTTGTGTGCTCGTCCCAACTCTGTCTCTTTTTTATTATACTTTCTTCTTCTTCTCTAGAGTTCTCTTTTCACTTGACTGCATTGACACACGCACGTTTGTACTGGAGAGGAAGTGTATTTGTCCGAGACTCTATTGCACAATATTTTTATTACATTATTATGACGATGATGCAGACATGATAGAGAGGGTGAAGATGTGCATGGCAGAATTGTACAGTGTGACGTGTCACACGTCACGTGTGTGAGGAGGAGAGTATGAAGGGTTACAATTTTCCTTGTATGCTTGTGCTTTTGTTGATCATATCAGATCCAATTTTAAAGGTATTAACGTCCTTCCCTCCTTCCATAAACAAGAGTTAGTTTTTTGTGTACAAAGATTCGGAGAGTTTTCTTTTGAACCTCCCCTCCACACAATATCTGTATACAATGTGTGAAGTAAGAGAGGGAGGAACAAGTGAGTGGAATAAATCACAGCAATCCGAAATATTTCTCTCTCAACAAAAAAAATTCCATTTTGAGAATTTCTCGAGAACTTTTTCCCCCCCTCTCACATAGCAACACAACTTGTGTTACACAAGGACCGTCATCTACTCCACACACGCACACACCTCAACACCAGAGTGGACAAATTGAACAACAATCGAGGGCACACAACTTCGTGCATGGCATGGTCTAACACTCGTAGAAATAGTTGTGAGAGAGAGAAAAATATCGTGTCAGTTGGGCAGATGTCCGTGACATTGGCGACGAGGATCGTGGTCGATCATACCAAAAGAGTAAGACTCACCCAGTGGACATTCAAAGCCCCTCACTAACACTAAAAGAAGTGGAATGCTAGGCTTAGGAAGGGGGAAAAGTGGAAAGTCATTTTAGAGTATGAAAAGAATGGATTTTGGATATGGTGTGCGTAATTATATGTGGATATGATTATTTTCCCTCCTCTTGATCCATTTTGATGAGCCCCAAGTCTCTGTATGTACGTAATCTTAATGATCATTAAGATAATGTGAAGTTTGGGCCGAAAGTGAGAAAGTGTGTTAGGCCCAGAGTGAGCGTGTGTGTGTGGGTGAATTAATGATGAAAATGTGTCTGTGGCAGAGATGAGACCAAAGTCTCTCAACTCGTCTTTTCCTGTGAGTGTTCCTTGATTGAGCCCTTGATCTTGAACTCTTGGGTTGTTCCCTAAATTATTATAACATTCGGGCTAATCTTGCATGAAATAAGGAGAGGAAACTAAGAAGAGGGAGCCGGAGAAAGTATCATCTTGAGATGAAGCGGGGGGTAGTAGGAGAGAGGGAGGGAGAAAAGATGGGGATGATGATGATGATCACATGGGGTTCAAAGTTGGAGACTCACGGTTGAGTGGTGAGGACTGACAAGATCACATTTTCGTTCAGAGAGGAACAAGTTTTGTGTGTGTGTCCAAAAGTTGAACAAGCCACTGTCACGACTGATTAAGAGGAGATAAGCAAACGGATGGTTCAGATTGCCTCCACTGCTAGGAATTGATCACATCAAACCTCCCCCCACACTCCCCCCTTCACTATGTCATCAGCCTCACCATGCTCAGCCAGCATGTCGACGTCCATTGCGGCAACCAGGTCTCTCTCTCCATGTGTGCCTTTCTTAACCATAAGCATAGTGAAAAGCTACCCAAAATAAGTGGAGAGACCTGCTTGTATGCATGTGCACACTTTAACCCATTACTATGCCGGGGTTAACCAAGAACCTTCGCTTTCTCTGTCTTTCACCAGTTGTGTGTGTGTGTACAAGTTGCTTTCATTTATTGGCTCTTTTCTTCTTTTATAGTGGCTGTACAGGGTGAGATATTCTACTCAACTTTCAGACAAATTAAACAGAAATGATCCTTTTACAGAAAAATCCCCCGTTTCGACTTTCCAGTAAGATTTCTGCTTGCTTCGTCGGAATTTAAAAAAACCTTGGTTTAATGTGTGTGTGTGTGGACTGTGAATTACGGGTTCTGTAAAGTCAGAGGTGATAGATGGAATGAAACGGGGAATCGTATTGTAGTTTGAGATTTGACAGGAAGGAGGAGAGGATATATAGAGAAAGTATGAAGTTTTTCAACTTGAAGGGGTTTTAGCTAGGAATTTTCTGTACTAAAACTTTCAATTTATCTTTAGCCTTTAAAAATCTGTCTTGTGAAAGATAAAAAGGTCAATAAATTACAGGAATGTACTTTCTCCTCCCGAGGAAAATCTACAAAATAATTAACTGTCAGCCAAGCTGTGTTTAACTAAAGCGATATATTTTTTTAAAACAATAATTTTTTGTCCTGTCTCCATGTTTGAAAGTCATACTACTGTTTTCTGTACAATTGTTTTTTTTTCTCTGTCAAGTATTTAATTTTATGATCAAAATTTCATTTTTTGTGAATTTTAATCTTATTCCATAAAAGAGAAAGCTGTTTTCTTAATCAAGCTGAAATTTCCCTGCTTCCAAACAATTCTCCTCTTTCATAGAGAAAGCTTCCTTCAAAAACTTTCACTGCCTCTCCTCACCTCTCCCACTTTCGGAAAATAGGATTCAACCTCGAAATCCCACCCAATATTTCACTGTTAGCTAATCGTTCCCCGAAATTCATGCTGACATTTGTGTGTCTGATATTTGTGGTGCGTGTGGAAGTTTCAAAGCTTATTTGCGACCCTGTACGTTATAGAGCAGAATAAAACATAGATCCACCACTCTCCTTCTCTCCCCATTCACCTTAAATACTAATGACAGCCGGTGGATTACCTATATAATACAGACACACACACTCTCCATTTGTGTGTCCACTAATCTAATGTGGCGAAGATAGATATCTACATACCGTACCTCCCTTCATATGGAATCCTCTGCTTTCTCTTTCTTTACACACACTATCTGTACTATACAGTAGGAATAAGCATTAAGTTTGCCCTCAACACTGCCCTTCTTCAAACCCGCCCACTAATCTCATATCCTCACTAATAGGCCTATTTCGATAATCCTTTTGTGGATATCTGTGAACTTTGGGAAAGAAGCGACGGCTCCAAATCGCTGATTTCTCCTCCTGTACCCTCCTCTTCTCCTCTCTTCACTATACACTTCTTTTTAACAAACATCGTCCTGTCCCTGGATAAGGCCCCTCTCTCTATTCCTCACCCACACCATCTCACTATAAAAAAGTCTCTAGCCCTTGTAGACAAGAAATTGTGGAATTGGGCTGCTTTCTTCTCATAACGTAGTACGCCCAGGATACAAAAGTGGTGCATGTAAGTAAAAGTTTAATCAATTGAATCCTCTTCTCCTCACACACGACAGTTCCGTGTCTTCTTAACCTTTCTTCTTTCCCCCAATTTCCCTCTCTTCATCCTTCCACCTTCTAGCCATCCTCGTCCCTCTCTCTTTCTCTTTACCATCTAAGATAAGAGTTTCACCTGGAAATCCCATTCAACTTACCTGGAAACATTTTACAGGTAGTTTCATGCAGATTCTCCCCCATCACTTTCTTTTTCTTTGTATCCGCATGTACACAAACTCTTCTTCTGCCGTGTGTGTTGCCACAAACGACAGAGCGTGTTGAATAGAATGGAATGAAAAATATCAAGTACCTCCCTTCTCCATTTATTCTACACACACACATTACGGTAGGTACATACTGGATATGGGAAATAGTGGAGTACTGGAGAAAATCAAATAGGTCATCATCATCCTCCACGTCTTGTGGATCCCAGTGTCCTTGTATTATGTGGAAGGGAAGGTGTGTGTGGCAACAGACATTTTGATATTCATGAAGTGTGCGAATTGGTCCCAGTGCAAATACTTGGGTCTGAGTGAATGATAATATTATGTCAGCCATATGTCAGAGCACGTTCTCCCGACCTCACCATCACCAACCTCCCTCCCTAACGCTTATATGTACGTGTGTACATACATTCCATCCAGGCACACACACAGTCACTAGAAATACTAGGCACACACTTTCACTCCGTCCTTCATCCTTAATCATGCCAAAGAGTCCGACTTTGGACTTATCTCCATTGTCTCTCTGACTGATTATCTCACCGCCACCACCACACTTTTACATTATCATCTTTCCTCTCTCTCCCTTCAGTTTTAGAAAAGGCACTCGCAACTTTTCCCCTCCTGCTCTTTTCCTCTTACCCCTACACTTTGCATCTTAACGAAGATGGAAGGCGTGAAAGCGAGAGGGGAAGAAAGAAGGGAAGAGAAAGTAGAAGAGAAGAGTGAAAGGTACTTTGAGGAATGTGGTGCTTTGATCCTGCAAGATTAACATGATTCTTAAGTGTAAGTATGGGAGGGAGGGAAAATACCTGAGTTAAAAGAGTTCCAGGTATACACGCAGAGAGAGAAATCATAGCTGGCATTGCAACATTTGAACTTCAGAAGGGTCATGGTATTTCTCTCCACTCTGCAGAATTTACAATTTTCCGTCAGTGTGAGTGTGTGCTCAGTGGGAAAATTCTTCGGAGAAAGTTGGTTGTTTTTTTCTCTTTAATTTTTTTGTTGTACCGAATTGGGCAAATGAGATAAAGAAGAAGAGAGAAAGAGAGAGAGAAAGTGGGAAGTCGTGCTCATGCCTTTCTCCATTCCCTTTCCTAGTTTACTGTTTAGTTTGTGCGTATTTTTGTGTGGAGTGCATGAAATCTTATGCGTGGTCCAAGTGAGGAGCTGGATTTAGGACCCTGCTTCAAGAAAAGAAGAGTTTGCTCTCTCCACACACACACACATTTATGCCCTATACCTTTACCTACCCCCACTATTACCAGTGTCATTCCCACTGCTTTTCCTCCCACACAGCACAGTCCTTGAGTTTCATATAGAAGACAAGAGAGTAGAGTAGTCTTGCACTCGTTGGATCAGTTGAGCTAGTCAAACTTGATATCCTCCCATCCACCACCATCCGCACACACACACACAAACACACACCACCCCATCGTCGTTCTCTACTCTCCTCCCTCCTCTTTGCGTTCCCAACTTTCGCCTCGACCGCTCGCCTCTGCTTCTCTACTTCTGCCTCTCCTTTCGTCAGTCAGAGTCAGTCGCTTCTCACTCATTCACTCCGTCGCCGGAAAAAGAGGGAGTTCTTATTTTTCTCTCCCTCCACAAACACAATCGAGAAAGCTACCACGATACTCGATACCTCTTTCCCCTTAAACACACACTCAAAGACACAACAGTGAGGGACTGTGCTGAGTGTACAAGAGAAAGAGATACAAGGGAGAAAACAATACTTAAACTTTGCTTAGCTCAAAAAAAGAGAGAGAAACATCATTAAATATGTGCTCCATTTCACCCTCCTCCCGCCCCACATCTTCAAAACAATCAAAGTCCCTGGATTCAACCCACACACAAACTCGCTATAACAAGCTGGGGCAGCCAGGAAAACATCCACATCCAATTGAACAGGAAGAGCAGACAGTCAGAAGGGAACAAAAACAAATACGACAAATATTTCCTTAGTTATCCCCCCATCATCCTTCTTCTATATTCCCAATTGTGAGTCTTTTGTTTTGAAAAGAATATTTTATTTCCAAAACACACACACAGGGTGCTCAGAAAAAAAGTGGTGGTGCTTACACATTCTATATTCCAGTTTTCCTCTTCTAGTTGTTGTGATGCTTTTTGAGAGAGAGGGGTGAGATATTTTTCTGTACGTGTGTTAGCTCAAAGTGAGTGTGTGTTGTGTGGAATTGGAGATATGGACATGAAGAATTTTATCTGTACACACAACCAGTCAGAGTGGAATTCTCAATCTGTGAATCCCAGTCTTCAATTTGATTCCATCATTCCCAAACCCCACTTTCACTTCTCTCCTTCCCGTCTCTCTCCCCCTCGTCCGTCCCTTTGAACGACTTTTTCCCATGAACATACTCACAAAACAGGGGGACAGAGAGAAAGTAGAGTGTTGGGTTTGAAACAAAAGGAGGAGGAAATATTTTGCAAAAAAAGTGCCGAGACAAGAGAAGAAAAGGGAAACCAATCTCACATTTTCCCTTCAAAAGTTCAACGTTAAAAAGAATATATACAATATGCAGAGGAGAGAAAGAAGAAATTGAAGCAGGTGCTATTAATTATTACAACCCCGTAAGGTACTGTACAACTGTGATTAGAGAGCTATAAAGAGAAAGAAGAAGAAAAAATCTTTTATTATATTGTTCTCTGTGTGCTCCAACTTGTTGTTGTTGCATCTACAATTACTACTGCTGCCATTTGCTGTTTCTGATACATTATAGAAATAACTTTCTTTTTTTTTCTCTCCCTCTCTCTCTCTCTCTCTCTCAAAAGTACAAGGTTTTCGTCTTAATTGTGATTACGCTCGGAGTCGGACGGGAGGAAGAAGAAAGAGACCACATATTATACAATATTATATATTATTATTGTGGCTAATATCCAAGGAGTGAGAGAGAGAGAAAGTATGGAGGGAAAATTTTAAACGAGTTCAAATTAGTGATAAGAAAACACATCCGCATACTTTTATGACCGACCTTCCCCCTTCACCTCTCTCTCTCTCATCAAATAAACTCTGAGAGAAATTAAGAAAAGGAACTCTCGCCACACACAAAGTTGAAAAACTCCCCTTCAACCCAACCTCACCTTCCAAAAAACAAAATTGTTGTTGTTTATCCCTCCTCTCGCCGTTTTTATCATCAACCCAAGGAGAAAGTGGAGAGGAAGAGGACGGAGAAACGGGGGAAGGGCGGGAAAGGAGCTTTGGAGAAAGTGAAGAAACGAAAAAGGAGGAAATTCTTAATTCGTTTTCTGGGGGCTGAGAAAAGGGAGGAGGTGCAATCAGCCGGAGCAAAAAAAAAGTAAAAAAATAATAATAATAACAAAAAATACTTTGTTACCATACGTGTGTGTGTGTGCGTACATACAAAATAAATATAAAAAGAGGAATATGGAGGGGAAAAGAGAGATGAGGGGGAGAGTTGAGGAGAAGTCGTAAACAACTTGTCGACCGCAAAGAGTAAGTCATATTAACTCCACAAACACTGCAGCATAATTATGGGGAATGGTGGAGGGAAGGGAAAGGGGAGAAAAGAGCGCGAGGGAACCTTTAATATAAACTGCGATAACGATGATGATTATTATGATAATGAATACAGAGAATTATGCTTTCACACGCTAACCACCTCGCCACTTCATTACAAAATAGAGAAATGCAGGGAAAGTACAATACTTTTTGTGTTTGTGTGTCCGCGTTCAAGACTGGCACATGTACGTTCTGACGTCGCCTTACATCCCCCTTCTTCTATTTCCTTTCTACACACACACATTTCATATTATGAAAAGAGGGAGAGTAAGAGTGAGAGGGTGTGTAAGAAATTTTCCAACCCGTCCCCTCTTCCTCCTCTGTTTTTCCATAGAATGGAGAGAGAGGGAGAGGGCCTCAGGATAGGAAATGTGGGAAAACCTTTTGTGTGTCAAAGAGGTGGTTCAGGAAAACTCATAAGCTTGTATGACCAAAGTACAGATATTTGAGATGGAGAGAAAGCGAGAGAGAGAGAAAGGAGAAGGGGGGAAGAGTCTTTTAAATAAGTTTCTCCATAGAAATGAATGAGTTGAATTCATTTTCCATTCCCGCAGGGAGTCCATGGGAAATAGTTCACTCTCTCTTCGTGTACTCTCTATCTTTCCCAGTATGAAAACAGAGAAAGCGGAATAGAGTGAATGTAGATAGAATAGAATAGCACACTTTGAAAATTTTGAAACCTCTTCCTAAATATAGAGAAACAGCCGTACACGATTACCCATCTCCTCTCTCTTCCTATTCCCCTCATAGTTGTTGTTGTTATGTCTTGTACAAAGTGTCTATATTCACAAGGAGGAGGAAGAAGGGAGAAAGAGAGAGGGGGAATGGGAGGAGTGAGAGAGTCAACATACATGTAATTTTAATATACAAAAGGTGATGTGTGTGGAGAGCACACGCCACTACAACACAATTGCTTTCATTGTACACCCTTTATACATTAAACGAAGAAAAGTTGAGAGCACTGTACTGTACAGTCCTGTAGAATGTGGCAAATAAGGAAATATACTCTCTATTGTACATGTACCCTTATTGTGCTGTATGTGTGGGATGTTTGGCCATATTTTTGAGAAAGAATGAAGGAGACCATGAGGAAATTGCGAGTCAGAATCTCGTCAAAAAACAAGGGTGTACATAAGATGTAGAGTGTGTGTGTGTGTGAGGAGGAGCGTACAGGACACTACTCCATGTGGAAGTGAAAAAATGTGTAGCATATGTGTGTGTGTGTTGAAAATGAAGGAGGGGAGGGGGAGGATATAATAATGAAAAGAATGGAGGAAACCGTTTTAAATCTATCCTCTCCTCCTCTTCTTTTTTTCACAGGATGCCATGCCACGCCATAGTTTAAGAGTTCCCCTTTCCTCTCTCCTGCCTGCTTTCCCTTTCCTTGCTTTCATTCCTTGCCTTGCCTTGCTGGTAGCACTGCCTTTGCCTTGTGAACCAGGACGTTCAACAGTGAGAAAATATATTAGACACACTTTCCCATCCATGCATTACATTAAAGAGATATTAGCTATTTTTGTAGAACATTTCTTCCGGCCCCCGCCACCCTCGTCTCTCTCTTCCTGTGTGTGTGTGTGTGTTGAAAACCGTAGACTATATAGTACAGCACTCCTCCTGCATAGTGTGGCATGGCATGGTAACATAGATTGCAGTAGAGTCGTCGGCAGATTTTAATTAGATTTCCCTGAAACTTCCACGTCTCTCTCACTCCCTCCTTCCCCTCCCCTCCCCATCTCTCTCTTCCTCTTGCATGTCGAACAATCTATTGACTCTCTTAGAAACACTTCCACTTCCACGTACATACAGACAGTTTAGTAGGGGCTTCAGTATAAACGACAAAGAGAGAGAGAGGAGTGAAACAAGTTGCCTTCCTTGTATTCTCGAAAGCAGTATAATCATGTTAGCTAAATGTTGTCGTTCTCTAATATTCCTCGCACTATTCACATTGTGTGCTTTCCCTTCTCTCGCACTTTCTCCCTCCATCGATGGATGCCACATTACATTTCAACGCCTTTCTTTTATTTTTTCTCCCCCTTTCAATGAAGGATGAGTTCCAGCTTAAGTTTCCAATCAACTCTCACCGTCCACACACACAAACACGATTTCGTCTTTCATTCCGCTTTCTCACCCGCCGTTTTTTTGTCTTGATGTACTAAACTCCGAACATATTGGCACATTGACTTTCTCTTTGACTCAGCACCCTCCACTTCCTCCCCCCTTTTTGAGCTACTAACTTGGTGTAAGGAGAGTGTTAGGGAGAGCGTGTGTGAAGAAAAAAGTGGAGACTTTGAGATGGGAGAAAGGAGGGATAGAAGAGGAGAACACAGAAAGAAAGTGATGTGGGAGGTATTGAGTGTAAGAGTCAAGTGAGATGTGGCTACATACAGAGAGTGTACATACGTACACCCGAGTCATGGAGAGTTTTTTGAATGAAACAGAAGAGAGAAAGTCGCTTTCTCCCCTATATCCCTTATATCTATAATGTATTATGTAGGGCAACACTTGTTGTTTGAAGAGAGATCTCAGCTCACCCCACCTCCTCCTCTCCCTCCTTGTGCCCCTCTTTCTCTCATTCCCAATTTCTTTGAGACACTTGAGCTGCAGGCCTCCCTCCTCCCTTTCTCTTTGACTCTGTTTGGACGGTTGTATTACACACAATGTGAAGAGGAGGGGGCTATGTGAATCTATTCCCTGGGCTTCTGAACACTTTCACGGAGGGAGGCTATTAAACTAGAGTTTCAGGAGGCAATAAACCCCGGTGGTCCCTCTAAATTGGCCTCCTGCTCCCTCCCTCCCTCCTCCTCTGCTCTTCTTCCAGTCTTATCTTTCTCCCCCTTCAATAGTGAACCCATTGGCGTCACATCTATGCCATTCTATGCCATGAGTCTCCCGCCATTGTCTACCATCTGGCCCTGGAAGAAGTGGAGGAGGAGGGAGGACGACGATGAAGAAGAAATAGGTTCGCAATGTATAAGAATAGGGGTTTTACCTTCACGCTCAAACAATCAAATAACTTTTTTGTCCTCTGTCTATTTAGCAGTAGCCCCCACCTCTCTCTCTCCCAATACCAGAAAATTGCAGGTATGGATGACTTCGTCATGTGTTTATATAATTTCTTTTATATCTCCCGCCCTATCATTTAATCCACAACTTTTTGCCCATATTGTATTTTTGTGGTGAACATCAGCTATACAAAATATGGGATACAGAAGGAATCTTCCGTCCTATTCCCCGTAGTGCAGACAAATAAAAATACACTGTAGAAATAGGAATGAGGAGAAAGTAAGGGAGAAAGAAGGCCCCGTGTTTCATCATAAAACTTTTTTTCCCTCTCCCTCCCGTTCTCTCTGTTCCGTAGTTAATGCTCGTCACTAATACACGTCCAATTACAAGATTTCGTACCAGCACCATTAACTCCCCCTTCTTTCTCCTTCCTCTTTGTGTGTGCAGGAACAAATTGACGGTGAACTGGCTTTCCCCGTTGTTGAAGGGAAAATCATAAGTGGGCATTGAATTAGCACGATTTCCGCCATTGTCTATAGTGAAAGTGTGTGTATATTGTGGTGTATACATGTAATAGAGAAAGAGATAGGTGTAGAGAGAGAGGGAGGAAATAGAAGAAAGAGGAGTGGTCGTCATTCTACGACTAACTACATTAGAGACTCTACATGGCAACTTGTATATTATAATCCGGGGTAATCTGTCAAGATTTATGAGGATCCCCCGGAAAACCAAGGAGAGAGAGCGGACGATATTGTGTACACACATAATGAGGGGTGGTGAAGACAAAAACAACACAAAACCACGTTTACTACTTACCTTCACCGCACACGGCACACACACACTGTACAAAGAGAGAGAGAGAAGGTTGACTACTGAATGGTGACTTGCGAATTGCCCTCCTCTTTTCTAAATGAGAGAGAGAATGGATATATGAAACGAATACGGACACACAAATATTGCACTGTTCTATGCTGTGAGGGAGAGAGTGAGTGTGTGTGTGTGGCCTAGAAAAAATGGGGAGGAGGGCTATGATAGACCGTCTATCTTCATACATTGATCTAACTACTCTCTTTCTCGAGTTACATACGAACCCCTGCTGGCTCTACATTTTGTTCCAGCTAAAAAGCAATAATTGCAACAGAACGGAGACGGTGGGAGAAAGTTTGCATAGGAGAATGGAGAGGAGGGTGTGCAGTACAAAGGAGGGGAGGGGAGGGAAGGGAAGGGGAGAGTGTGTGTACAATTTACACAAAATATACAATCTATTTGTATAGACAAAGCAATATGCTACACACCTATTCATTACCATTGGATAGCACACACACACTGTGTGTGTGTGTACATATAGTGGTGTGCAGTATGAAATGGGGTTTCAGCCTGACTTTCCCTTCTTTCTCCGCACTATAAATCGGGAAAAGAGATGGGGGCGAGAATGGAAGTTTCAATGTGAATACTTTGAGCTCCAGTCAAAAGTTTAATATCATAAGGAGAGGGAGACAGTTTGAGTGTGGGTGCAAGTTATGTTGTCCATAGACACAAGGAGACTTTTCCTTGTATCGATTTTGCGAGTCACACTGTGTGCTAGTGTGGCAGTGTGGGTGATATGGATATGGAGAGACAGGCGGGGGTTGCTGGTGGTTCTGAAGAGAATTTTGATTATTGTCCTCTGGTTTTCGGTTTCGGTTTTGGGTTTTGGGTTAGTGGTGACGATGGTTAGTGGTGGTAGTGGTGGTGGGGTGATGGGTGAGGTGAGGGACGAGATGACGATAGGACGACTTTCTGTCAGTCTGGTTCACATGTTGATGATCTGGGAAATCCATTTTGTCTCTACGGAGCAGAAAATTGCTTCCGATTTGTCGTTCATATCCACACAATTCATTTGTCTCTTCCCTCTTGTCCCTTTCCTGTGTGTGTGTGTGGCTTTGTGTTTTCTGTGTGTGTGCCCTAGTTTGAAAGAAAACTGGCGTCTGGAGAGGGAAAGGGAAAAGATGGAAAGAATAAGAAAGAAAAGAGAAAGGAAGAGACAAAGTGAATGGAATGTCAATTGGAGGAAGAATTAATCCTGTTGCTTCGTTGCCGTCGTTAGACTTGCGAACCATTGCATTCCTATTTATTGCATTGCAGATGCAGTGTTACAAGTACAAGTAGGGCGGAAAGTCGAGGAGGAAGAGAAAGGAAGGAGGAGAAAGAAAGGAGCAGCAGCAGCAGTCGAGATTTATTTTTGTGCAGAGGGAAAAGCAAGGATTCTGTAATATGATATGGAATCATAACAATTGCATGAACCTCTTCTCCAAATAAACAATATAGAGTCCAGCCAATGAAAACCCACACGCGTGTGTCTTCCCCTCTCTCCGCGTAACTCCCCAACACATACACAGTTACACACACATACACACGTACAAGACGAAGCTTCACTGGAAAAACATGGACTCAAGTGAATAGACGTATTAGAGTCATAGTCACAGTTATGGCAATTCCTCCACATTTCATGGAATTTCTCTCTCGTCAATACCATGGATTCACATTCACGAGGAGGCGGAAGAGGAGATGTAGTAGTAGTAGTAGCGACGGAGGAGAAAAAGATAATGGCTATAGCGTGTACTATAAAGTTTTTCTTCTCGTATTTTTTTTCATTTAGAAAACCACTTCTCTCTCATCCCATGCAATGCCATTCCATGGCATTTTCGACTCTTTCTCCCTCAGCCTCTTAGCCAGTGTGCCTGTGTGTGTGCTTTTTTAGCTATCTCCTATTCCTAGAAAGGATTCCTTGTCATCGTTTATACGTTCATGTACAGGGACTCCCGAGTACAGACATTGCATTCTATAGGGACACACACAGAGGAAGGGAAAGAGAGAAGTGGAGGAAGAGGAGGAGAGGGTAAGAAGAATAAAGAATAAGGGAAATTCAACGCCAAGATCCAAAGGCAGGGAGTACTCATTTTCTTTTGATAACTTTCAAGATAAAATACTGAGAGGTTGCCAATGCCAATCATGCCACCAACGGCGAGCTCCCTACGGCTGCTGTTGCTGCATTCGTCTTTTTCTCCTTTACTTTACTATGGCTTCTGCTCCTGCTGCGGGTTTGTGGTGGTGGTGGTATGTGTGCTGCTACAAGTCGATCCAAGTCAAACCCAAACTTTTCGTTGAAAGATAGATAGGGAGGGAGGGGGAGGGGAAGGAGAGAGGGACAGACAAAAAAGATTGAGAGGCGAATAAAGAAAGGAGTCCCACACACAAGGAATGAACAAATGTCCTAGCTTAGATTTTGGTTTTTGGTTTTTCTCCCTTTTCCTCCTTCCTTTCCCTATCTTCTATATCTTTATTATTATATGCTGAGTCCATATTCCGGGCATTAGAATTCCAAAAACTTGGCGATAGATGTGTGGGGTCGAGAGAGAGGGAAAGAGAAAGCAGCCATCAGATAATATACATGGGTGTGTGTGTGGAGGGGGAGGGGAAAGCGAGGGGCTGTAGGTAGAATGGGAGTCAGGAAATCTTTGTTGAAAATGAGGATTAATTGTGCAGGACGGGGGTTGTGGGTTGCCAGAATTACCATAAATTAGTTGGAGTGTGGGGTGAGACAAGGAGCAGGGATCCGGTCCGTGTCAAAATGTCGTTTGCTATCCATGAAAATCCACATTCCCCTTCTTGTCTTCACGATCGTGTGTGTGTGTGTGTTTGCGGGGTATAGACGAGAGTGCGGCAGAGATACAGTCCAATTTTTTCTCCCTACCTCTTCCTCCTGCAATTCTCCTCGCAGAAGGAAAGACAGAGAGAGAGAGAGAAAGAAATTGAGCCACACAGAGTCTCCCAACAAATTTATAACGTTCGCACACACACATCCACACTTGCAAAAATACTTTTAAAACCATTCCTTCCTCATGTCTTTCACTTTGTGTGTGTGTGTGTGATTGGGGCCACAAAGGCTGTTCTCCCTTTGACTTTTACAAAGTCCAGAGAGAAAGGAAGCGAGAGGGAGAGGAAGGAAAAAGAATTGAAAGTCTTATTAGGGGGAAAGTACATTATACAGTGTACACTCACAATTGTGTGTGTGGATGGGGAAAGTCAGAAGGAAAGAAAGTTTATTGGTTTTTACCACTTCATCTTGAGCTTGCATAAACTCTGTCCAAAATTTACAGTTCCTCTGATTTTATGGTCTACCGTATTCATCCTTAAAAGAGAATCCGCTCCCTTCCTTTTCTCTTGATGGTCAATAAAAGTTTTCTCCTTTCTCCTTTTTACTCTTTTTGTAATGATTTTGCTATTCAACTTTTATTTACTTTTATCATGCAGGGAGGGCACTCCAGGAGGCAAGTTTTCATTCCAGTGTGAATTTTCTGAAGAGTAGAGTCCCCGATGGCTTTTTAGGAGGATTAAGTACGTGGGAAAAGTACATAATTCAGTCAAATCAAAATGGCTTTTAACAATTTTGTTTTGTAAAATATTTTGTTCGATTCTCTCTCTCTCTCTCTCTTTTGGAATTTTAATTTAATGGCTTCATACACACTCACAACTCACGTCACATACAAGTTATTCAGGGTTGTGACATGTATTCCCTTCCGGGTGTTTTAAAACTACTTCCTCTCATAAACTAATCCTTCTGCAATTCATGCTTCATGTTTTCTTTGACTTTTCACATTGTCTAGAAAATGTTATTCAAAAGTCCTCTCCCTCCTTTATCGTTTATGACGTTAATGTGTAATGTCAAGAAATGTGGGGAATGAGGAGGAAGGGGAAGGGAGGGGCAAGGGAAAGAATTTTTATTTACAGTTTTAGCATTAGTGTCAAGTCTATGCACTTGAGTCTGCCAGACTTTCCTCCTGTCTTTCATCCCCTCTACTTTTTGTTTCGTAGATACCAAATCCTCCTCCTCGTTTTCCCATCCCCGTCTCACAATACACAAGAAAAGGAGAAGGAAGAGGAGAGGAAGCGGAAAATTTTTTCGTTGTTGAGAAATAGAGAGGCACTTGATATTCCATCGTAATTTCAGGAGAGCTTCTTTGAAATGACTATACGCACTGCTGCTGCTGTTGTTGTACACGGTGTATAGTGAATATGATTGATGGATCCTCATAATTGCCAGACGATAAGCCAATGATTCTCCGCTTCCCTTTTCCATTCTGATGATGATGCAAAAGGAGGAGGAGCATCAGAAATGAAAAGAAGGGGAAACTCAAGGTGCTCCTTTTCTTTCCCCTTGGCCTTAATCTCAGTCTCTTCTCTCTACTTTGTCTCACTCTGACTCTGTCTCACTTGTTCTCACTCTATGTATTTTTTCTCTGGGTGTTTGTATCAAAAGATCCAGTTTTTTCTCGAGTGTAATTCAACCCACTCTGTCTCCCTTTCTCCCTGTCTCACTCCATCCTGCTTGATCTCTTTCCTGGCCTTGATGGTTCCAATGTTATTATTTTCTCCTCCTCCTCTTTCTCCCCAGCTAATAACACACTTGGAGAGCAATCCAATGAGGAAATAAAAGGTGAAAAATTTTATTTTGAGAGACTTGGGCTGAAGCCATTGGATTGAATTGCTTCTCTCCTCTGTCCTTTCTCTGCTCTTTGGTCTTTCTCTCTTCTCTTTTTCTCGTTGGTCGCTCGCTTCATCTCACGAGGTGGTGGCATATGGGATTGATCAGGAAGAAATTGTCCATTTATTTTCTCCATTATCTTCTTTTGTCACCCTCTCATTCAATTCCATGTTACCTAGTCCTCCCCCCAAACACGTTCTTATGCTGAGGACGCAGAAAAGTGTTTGGGTCTTGGTCTTTTGGTCAACCTTCTTTCTCTCTCTCTCGCTTTCTTTTTTTATTTACTCTGTGAGGAAGCACCACCCCTCTAAACCATCAGCTTAAGACTAAACAAACAAACAGAGCCCTACATACATACACACACACCTCCTCCTCATTTCTTCAGTTATGCTTAGGAAGGAAGGGAGAACTCCCGCATGGTCACTTTCCCCATCCTCTCTTTGTGCATTTCTCCTATTCTCTCGGCCTTAGCATGGTCCACTCAAATATCTCCAAATAAAAGAATACGGCGGGATTTTCCGGGAAAGTGCAAATGTCTTGAATGTGTATGTGTGTGAGTAAGACTTTCCCTCTCCATTTCTCAGTGACCCAGACGCGTGTGCGATTTCCTCCGCGCTTTGTGTACATGTGTGTGTGCCTTTTTTGAAAGCAGTTTTGAAGGGATGTGTGGATGTGTGCTGCTCAGAGGGGAGTTAACGTCTATCTATTGAAAGATGATGATTCAGGAAAAGAGAGAGAGATTTCTATTTTCTTCACTCCATCATCAATCACAATCCAATGAAATCCAATGCAAGTACAATGAAAATGGAATGCTCCACTTTAGAAAATTTTTCTTGAGAGACAGAGAGAGTTTATGAGAGAGAGAGAGAAAGAGAAAGAGAGGTGGATGAAGAACTGGAGAAAGTAGGAATGGAAAAAAGCCTTGAAAGAAGCATTTTAGAGTCCTCATCATCACATCACTTGTGCTCAAATGTCTCAATTGTAGTGGCACATTTTGATGGAGAAGGAGGAGAAGACGGGGAGTAGATAAAATTCATATGTAGAGGAAATCGCTATAGTTTCCCCCAGCTTTATGAACATCAAAGACACTTCTTCCCCTTTTTATGAATGTGAGGAGTGGATTTTTTTCCAGAAGTGAAGAGAGAGATGGGAGGGAATCCTTCTATATTTCTCTTATGACATTGTACACACAATCCAAGGATGTACCTACACATCTCGGAGAGAAGGGGTTTTTAGTTAAAATCGGAGAGAATTCGGAGGAAAACCCCAGAGAAGGAAGGGAGGGAGTATTTTGTCGTTTAACGACAGTCGGTGGGAGATGAGAGAGAGTCCAATGGGTTATCCTCCACTCAAGTTGGTTTAATTGGCTCCTACGGAGGCGTTCAAGTGTCGACGAGTTGGTTGCGAGTAGCTCCACTGGGACTGAAGGGAGGGACGTAGTAAAAAGTGATCATTGACTGCGTCCTCAGCAATTTAGGCCGAGGAGGGAAAGGGATAGAGAGAGACAGGAGGGGAAGACCACAGGATTCCAAACTGCCAAGAGTAGCAACGTTTTACAGATAATCACAAGCGTGTGGTTGAGAGGGGAGGAGGAGGCTGGTGGATCTGTTCCAATGCCGGGCAGGATGTCAGCTGTGTGAAATTGTGGTGGCAGTCGTCGTCGTTGTGGCGGTTGCCGGAGAAAGCTCACAAAGAGAAAGCTGGTCCACAGACACACAACGCACTGTATACTGTATACATATGTATAGACAGACAGAGACGAGCGTCGTGGGAAAAGAGATTTCCTGTCTCTCTGGCCAAAGCCAGCAAGTTACTTTTTTTCCTAGGCTTCCTCTCTCTCTCCTTACCCGGGTATTAATATGGAATAGAATGGGAAAGTGGAAGAGGGTGTGTGTGTGGTGGGGAATGGAATGGGCCGATGGAATTCGTGGATTGCACCTGGAGCACGTGGTTCTTTGTCGTGTCAGTGTCATCCTGATATTATATCCACTTTGCCTTGCGGAACTTGGGGCTTCTTCCCCCGAACACACACACTTGATGTGGTGGCTGACTGGCTTTGGAGCGCGGTTTCCTTTACTTTCTCCCTCTTCCCCAATAACTTGACACTCCTCAGCCTCAGCCTAGACTCTCAGCTGGAGAATGTGGGAGCGGGAGCCTGTATTGACTGTGATTCTTTGTTAGGGGAAACATATGGACAGAATAGAATCATTCCCAAAGAGTCAGGGAAATAGGGAAATATCTCTCCCTGTTCCTGTCTCCCCCTCCTTCTGTGTGTATGTGTGGGAGGAGGAGGAAGGGAATTTAAGATATTTGCCCATCATCCGTACTACATATGGATTGCCAATCCTTCCATTCATACGCGGACATGTGAATTGTGTGTGTGTGTGAATGTTAGACAAGGGAGGATGTAGAAGAATGGAATAAAGAGAAAAGATGTGAGCAATGAGGTGTAGTTCCGTCGTCGAGGACGAACAACT